>JACXGK010001022.1:0-15873 GCA_016801125.1 Novumbra hubbsi
CTATGTCAGACAGCGTTGGGATATTACTACGCCTATGTCAGACAGCGTTGGGATATTACTACACCTATGTCAGACAGCGCCCAATGCCCTATGCCTGGGGTCTCCAACCCTGGTCCTGGAGACCCCTGCCCTATGCTATGCCCAACATCCAAGCCCTTTTCCATGTCCAGCTCCAATGACCTAAGCTATGCCCTCTACCAATGCCCTATGCAATGCCCTCTACTAAAGCCTTATGCAATGCCCTCTACCAATGCCCTATGCTATGCCCTCTACCAATGCTCTATGCTATGCCCTCTACCAATGCTCTATGCTATGCCCTCTACCAATGCCCTATGCTATCCCCTCTACCAATGTCAATGCCACCGTCTAACAAACAATAAAAAATTCAAACATGTCAAGTCTTTTGTGGCTTGAAAACACAGCCTCACCTGTCCAACATCGTTTCACATCAACTGTCCAGAAACCAAAAACTAAAAAGCGTATCAAACATAACATTGCAATGCCAGAAAAGGGACTTTTAAAACTTTAAATCCCTTTACATTTGACCCTGTCCCTGTCTGTGACTTTGCTGTAATTGCTGCACGCAAACTGACACATTGGTAATATTCAATTTGGCTTGAAGGTGCACCAGCAGAAAACAGCCATACCAACACAATGAGAAAAGTGAATTTTAGGACCAGACTTCAGAGTTCATTAACAGGAATGTTAGTGCAAGTTCACAGGTCTTGTGTGAAGTACACCTGTCCTGCAGTACCGTAACGATGTCACTGTAGGCCATGAGGTGCTTTTCCAAATTCATGTTTTTTGATTGCGATTAGTTTGCCTAGACTATCAAGAAAAGCTCAAGTGGCAGCTGGAGCATCCTCCATCATTATTTCAACACCTGTTATCATCAGCGTAAAGCACCTGCAGATCTTGTGGTAAACCGTACTATGAAATATCACATAATTGTGTGTTAAAGGAGCCATTTTAAGTTTCCCACAATAAAAAAAATCAAATTATTTTATAATTGGTATTCGGGAAATAAGTATTTTGACATTGAACACTTCCCATATGCATGCTGACTACATTTAGCATCTTGCTGAGGAATTACATTTGTTTATTTTTGGTCTGGTCAGTGTCCAAAGATATTATGATAAAGCACAAGAAAATACATTTGAAGTATGTGAGTTCTGTGTAGCTTAATTAGTAGAATATGGCGTTTCAATGCCAGTGTTGTGGTCTTAATTACTATAGAGTCCTAGTAAAAAAAAAGATTAATTCATTACTGAGAGTCACTCTGTTGTTGGTAAATAAGGTGGGTTGATTGTTGATTCTGCTGCTACGAGACTGGATTCCCATAAAAGCCCTCCCACACATCGCCCATTAGTCTTTCGTGCTAAACTCTCTCCATTTCTTTCTCCAAATGTATTTTATCTTCATAATAATAATTTTATAGCAAGCCATGAAGCAAGATGTCTGTCAATTGACTTTTCTGAGGCGATATTGACTTTTTTGTCTTTCAATTAACTTTTCAGAAGCTGTTGTGGGCTTTGGTTTTTATTGTAGCCTACTAGCATTGCTAATATTTTACAACATTGTTCATATTGTGTTGATTCCTTTTAACAGATAAAACATGCAAAACAAATGTAAATATCTCACTACCCTATGTGTTTTACAGGAAAGGAGACAAGGAAATAACTCACATACGTCCATTATACATTATTTTATAATCAACATTGTGTTGAAGCTGGTCTTGCTCATATGCACACACACACACGGATGGCCTCCAATTCTTTATCGTTCTCTGCAATCGGTTAGTTCTTTGTCTATATTATAGCCTTTACAATCGTTTTTAAGACACAGTGTCACAATCTAGGATGGAAGCAGGACACAAGCACAGTGAGAACCGAGGACATTTAATAAATGAAACAAAATGGAAAGGAACTTAACAGAATACTTTATAAAAGAACCAGGACATACAACAGGATACAATGGCTAAAGCAGAAACTTAAATATGGTCCGTGATGAGGGAAAACCTGTGTGGGCAATAATAAACGAAAGTAGGTGTCCATGATAAAGTGAGCGAGAGAGGGAGTTGAATTCTCTTTGTGACATACAGTTCACTACAACATTGTTAATTAATGAATTGTTTAACCAATCGTCCTTAAAGGAATGTGTATGGTTCATAAGAGCCTTGCATTGCAATTTCTAATTATTTCAAATATGTATTTGGTCGTACAACCAAAAACAAAGGTAAATGATACATGGTACAGTACGAATTAATTAAGACAATGTCATGTGTAGGTTTAGTAGGTCTTGCATTAAGGACTTGGAATTCACAGGAATACTTCAAGCTAAAGGCCTTGATCAGAAAATACAAATGATGAATTAGTCAGATGGGAAACCATTGAACTGTTGACTTTTCATCCTATATATAGAATTTCACTAAGTGCTATATTACTTAAAATAAAGTAGAGAGGTTGATTGCCAGACAACAACAATTTATCAGAAGAAAATAAAAGCCTAATGGCCGGAAAGGAATAATGGCCTCATTTGGCATGAACTGGATTTCATAACTGCCAGTAAGCTTGGGCCCTGGGAGAGAAATTATACTGACACTGAAATTGCATTTTACTTTCATTCAGCAGTCTGACCAGGTAAACATTTCTAATAACCTGTTGAAATGTTACCTGCTCATCAAAACAGTGCTGTGGAAATGGAAAGACTTAATGAATGGTGGTGTCAGACCTCAGAGCACTTCATGAAATGTGAGGATGATGGATTCTGATCCCCAGGAGCCTCCGACTTCATGGATGGGTGTACACGCTTCCTCACTGTTCTCTGCCGAGATTGCTTTGCGCTGGTGATCTCTTTGACGTCATGTTCCCAGGGAAAAGCAGGCAGAGGATGTTCTCTGTCATAGCTCAATGTTTACCCAGAGCGAGCAGTGAGCCACAGATTAATCATGGCAGCATAGGCACCGGACTGATTTAACAGATTAACAGTTAATTACCCCCACTATATGGTCATTACTTCTCAGGTATTTTAATTGGTATCAGGGAAAGACAGCCATATCTTGTGTTGCCATTTCCTGTATTGTTCTCGTGATCCCTTTACGTTGGTCACTCCGGTATAATCTATTCAAGACCGCCTTTCAAAGTCAGTGAAGGTGTGAGCCAGATAGGCCCTTCAATCCAGGCGATAATCCCCCAACCGCGTGAATCCTCCACTCTTCATTGCTCCTACAAAGAAGAATCTTTCTGTCTGGTGACACTTTATCACCCCCACCTCCATATGGTCTCAACTGTACATTGTTGTTATGGTAATAGTAGTCATGGTAAAGTGCTCCTTGCTTTAAAATGTTTTGCTCACAAGATCCTGTTTAAGAGATGAGTCTTCGGTAAAGACTCAAAGGTGGGGAATTGAATGTACAATAGGTTATCCTTTAATGTTCCCCGGCACAAGTTGCCCTTTGTAACTATTGTGCTGTTTGATCAGCTTGTTAAAATGCCACAGCTGACAATAGCAGAATGTGAATTATTTATAATAACATTGTCCCCAGTTTAGGACTTTTTACAATTTTTCACTTCATAAATGTTGTGTTTCTAACTGATCTCTCGTGCGGCGTGATTGTGAAAGCGGGGAAGGGTTGCCAGATTCAAATGGGGCGAGTGGTGTAACTAACTAGGTAAAACTCAGCAAGTCAATTCATCTAATGATTCATCTGTTCAAAAATGTGTACTGGTAACCTTCTTCTCATCATCTTTTGTTCAGTAGTAATAATTTGTTCTAATAGGATATTCTGGACCTGAAAAATAGAGGGGACGAGCTTAATGACAAAGAGCCTAGTGATGCATAAACGCCACACCCATAGAGATCCATGTAACATGTTTTGGTAAGGACATCACCTCTAAAGGATTCCACCATTAAGGGTTATAACCTGGCTCATGTATCGGTCATCAGAAGGGATAAGATAAATCATGACCTTAGTGGCGCTGCCACTGCTGTCTTAGATGCCATAATGAGCCTGATGCAGAGATGCAGGCAGTAAACAAAAACAAGAAAATATAACATCACTATTTTTAGATAGGGACCGGGCCACATGGGTTTGTTTATAAAACGCTAACTTAATCCAAAGCCCTCAAGTTAGCTTTACTGCCTTGTCCCATCTCTGCATCTGTCCTATTATGGCCACACATCTTATGTAGCCGTGCTATCAAACCATAGGGTTATTAATGCACCACATATGCTTAACTGGCAGACACGACTACTGTGGTAGATTTTAATTACCACACATCTACTTCATCACAGAGCATCACAGAGCATAGCAAACAAATACACCATGCCTTACCAGCCATGTTATAATAAGTATATCATATAATGCAGCTACTGAAACCTCTAGAGGTACCTCTAAAAATAGCTCATGTTAGACAGCTTGTAAATGTACATTGTTGAACTCAACAAGGTTTTCCTAAGATGATGGTTGTGGATCCCATCCTTTCAAGGGGGTAACAATACATAAATAACAAATATTCTTGAAGATATTGCATACTTTAGCAACATAATATACACTTTTATCCATCAACTCTTAGGTTCAATGGAAAGCAAACTGAAGGAAAAGTGTTATGACAATCCGATGGCATAATAAGTTGTTTATCCCGTGGAATCATGTCGCAACATGTTTTTCATTTGCGGTACATCTGCTTTTTGAATGTAATTACTGTACTATGCTATGGGCCTATACTTCACATAACTTTCTCACTGCCCAGGGATTTTTGCTTGCCATGGCTGGCTCAGACAGGAGTTTGTCCCGGTCTAATTTTATATTAAATAGACAATTGATTTGTTTGTAGGACGTTCTGGGATGTTCAATCTTTCAGCTGTCTAGGCCTGCTATGCATTGCCTGTACAGGACGTTGCATTCACTTTGGGGAAAAGGGGTTTAAGAATATTAAAGCCTGAGATATGAATATTTCATCACCATATCTGTGAGCACCCAGTTGAAGAAGGATGGGTGGGTGGAGCTGTGCTCTGATCTGTACTGATTTTCATCCGAGAAAAAGAGCAGTGGCTCCTTAGAAATTCTGTTTAAATTAAGGAAAGAGGAGGTTGGCTCACCTCTAATTCAAGGAAGGAGCATTATTTTTCCAAATCAGTTAATGACAATGTCTTGATAGACAACTCTCTTTTTCACTCTTTGAAATAATTAATAGAAGTAACAATACTGGGAGAGGATGATGAAGGCAAGATAAAGGGATAAGCTTATTTGTCCAGGATGGGCCTGGAGTTAATAATAGACTTATATACATATTAGATGAGATTATCAACATGAAGCATTATTCACAACCTGTTGTCAGATGTCTTTGTGATTTGTCCTAGGGTCCTCACTGGGGAAGTAGAAGCGTAGCATTGCCTTCTTCCAATTCATCTAGGGCAGAATGTTGGCAGGTTTTTGCACTCACCTTGTACGTGATTGATTAATTTCGTCAGTAATTGGTTAGATTCTACTGAAATGTATACTTATGCTAATGTTAGCGATCCGTTGCTAAGCTCTAGCTACGGGATACCTTCACATCCTTCCGAGGTGACTTTCAAAATATCATCAACTAGTTAAAAATAGCTTAGCCTTATCTAATGGCTTACTTCAATGTGTTTTAAATGACAGCACAATGGCAGAAAAAAAAAGGATTTACATGAGGACATTCTTTATAGAAAGCCAAAGGTTGAATAGTGGAGAGATATCTAGCTTTAAAATGTGAGCAAGACTGACTGTATGGACAGAGCAACATTTTGCAAAGGAATATTTATAAATGAATAGTTACTTGAGGAAAGGCCAGATCTAAGACTAGCCTGCAATGGCCTCTCAGTACGAGAAAATTCAGGAGCAGATGTCAGTCATTTAGTTAAATACAGAGACAAAGCCTCTGTATATAAATTGTCTCGCACTTCGAGGGATAAATTGAAGTACCCAAAAAAGGGACCCAACTGAAAAGGAAGGAACATGTTACAGATGTGGACACGGATAATCTGAGCAGGGACCCCAAGATAGATTTAGGTGTAGTTTGTATATTGACCCCGTTTGGGAGATACATATAGTGTTCAAGAATGCACCAACCAAGCTGATGCTGTAGGTTCAGTCCTTTAAGAGCAGAATTAGATGTAGTTTAGATGCAGAAAGGGGAGATGATGCCAGTATACATTGAAAACAGCAGCTTGAATGACTATTAACGTTGGTACTCTGGGACAGAGAGAGGAGCCTTACCTCTTCTATCATCTTGTGAGAGATTACGTCCATATGTTATTGGCAAACAGTTTGATGTGTTTACAGACCATGAACTATTAGAGACAATCGAAGTCCTCACTCTAAACCCTGTGCCCATATAAAGAGAAGGGTCCTCATACTACAGCCGTGTGACTTTGGAATGGGCAATATTCCAGATAAGCAGAACATTGTGGATTTACTCTCAGTGGTGCTGGGAGACAGCAAAACAGAAGAAACATAAACATGGATCAGACTACATCAGAATGGGAACCGTGATTCAAAGAACTGACTACCAGAGAGGCAGAAGAAGCCTTCAACCACTGACCCAGAGCTGACTGCTGTATGCAAGGCCATCATTAATGGACATTAATGGACATTCTGAGAGTTGTAATGCCGATGCACTCGTATCAAAAACCAGATTTGCATTGTTGGTTTGGAATCTTTAATTCAATGTCGTCAACAATGACAATTGAGAGATCCTTAACTAGTTCATGAAGGAAACTTGGAATAGTGAGAACCAAACATAAAAAATCAAGGTATGGTGGCCCTGCATTGACTTAGCAGCTAAGAGATGATCTAAGTCCGCAGTTCAAGTAAGAACGGTTTATGGATGAATGGGATCCAGCATGTGAAAACAACAAAAATATTTCTATATTTGTCAAACAGGAGGATACAAGGGGTTGGGGGCAGTGACTAACTTACACACATGTTACTCAAACTCTTACACCGGGCACAGTGCCAACTGTAGCAACCTGTTGGTGCACAAACTTGCTGCTGAGTTCAGGAAATTGTGTTTTGCTTATAACCAAGAATAGCTGATCTCCTGTTTATAATGTAGAGATGCACAAATACTTTACTCTGCATTTATTCATGTAATTGTTGATTTCCATTTCAAATACCAGTTAATACCATTCATATAATTAATATTGACTTCAATAACACCACACTATTGTCTCCAAGTCACGCATTTTCAAGAGTTTATCAACAAATCCAGGGGCATGAATTTAATTTAAAAACAACGAAGGCCTAGCGTTCAGCCATATCTACTGAGCCGTGAGATAAGTTATGTCTGTACACTGCAGAATGAAGACAATAGCACAAGCAATGCAGACAAGTACAAGTACCAGAAGAAGCTTTCTTTGCTCGTCTTTGATCTATTGCGATTTGTTCAAACGCAGTGACTTTTAATGGCAAAGGAGACACGTTTCAAATAGACCTGACATTTTTCCTCCAGCTTCAAGTTCACCGAGGGGTCTGATTGGGTTGGACTCCGACAGCAGGAAACGTTTATTACTGGAACTGAAAACATGGCACAAAATAGTTTATCTTTGTGTCCAGTGTGCCCCCTTGTCGTGCCATCGATCCCACAGACTTATTAAATGTCAAATCAAGAGTGCTCTATCATCAGTCAGGTGTTTGTTTCTATCCGGATGACATCTTGATCAATGGAGCTAGAAATGCAGTCTCTAGTTTCTTTCATGTGATTAATACAGCTGCTGCTAGTGGTTTACGGTGTGTTCTGGACCTTCTGACTGATTGATTCATTGTGGATGGGAGCAATCTAAACAAGTTCGGCTTTTCTGTTTGTTTCCTTTATAATGTGATGCATACCCTTTCAAACCAGTTAATCACTATGGCCGGCATTAGGCTAATTAATAATGTATACATGTGGTATCCATGTTGGTAAAATGTCAACATTTATGAAAGGTTACAAAAAAGTTTTGTAAAATGGAAATGTAGTATAATGGAGGAAGATTCTCAACAATTTTTTTTTTTAATCTGTTAAATATGGACTGTTTTATAGCACATGTAAATAATTGAAAGACAGATATTCATTGGATTCAGACATTTTGGTGGGGTTATTTAGCATTGCACACCTGCCTGAACCCATTTAAATGCTACATGGATATCAGTCTAGTAATGAAGAGTAGGCTAGCGTTTGGCTACTGTTTAACCTGGCCAGTCAGCGCACTTTCATGAATTAAGGCTGTGGTTTAACAGATGACAAGTACTAACCTGAATACATTTTTCAGGAACATTCAGCAATGTTAAACCGAATGCTATACGTCTTTCATTAAATAATCGTTTAATTTGCTGTTTTTTCTAATGTTTTCATGATACTCGCTAAGGTGCCTTTGATGCAAAAATGTTAACGATAAAGGCAGCAGTGATCGTTTTCAGACATGTTAATCAGCTACACTGATTTGCTTGTTTTATTGCTGTTGCTCAATGTAAAGGGTTGTTTGTTATTGTGAATTATGGCACTTTGGGACTACGTCATGTGTGTTGTTGGTTTGATTAGTTGAAGCTTGTTCCCATTGCATTCAAATTAACTTTTCCCATTGGCCAATGGAAACGCCCCATGCCCAAACGTTTGAATCACAGCCACAACAGGCTGTTAGACCGGATTATTGAAAGATGCAAGCAGTGTTTGGCTCCAATTAGAAACACTACCAGAATGTAGCATTTCACACTATAGAGGACTATGAGAGGGTTATGCAGAGTGAGCTGATGACTTTGTGGTTTGAAGACACAAGCTATTCCGTAGATATTCCAGTGGGGGTTGCAGGATCTGCAATCTTTTGACCCACAACCACTACAGAAAATATGATAAGGTTATTTTAGCTAGGCTGTCTAATGGAAAACGTCACACTGCTTGCAAAATTTCCGTTCATCATATATCTATTTCTTTCTCAGCATATCATCCAATTGAACCAAATAGTCAGATTTTCAAGTAATAAAATGAGCAATGAGCAACTAACCTGTTAACTGTCCATCAATTCCTGTCATCCAGCTTGCAACCCTTTTCCTCTTTGCAGATGCAATTTGTCCCATTTTGGAATAAGCTGTCATAATTCATGAGGCTGGGCCCTTGACACACTGAATAATTCTGCAGTTTTCATGGTCAATGCAAATCAGTCATTGATTTTTTTGGAACTCTGCTAGTTGGCTCATGCTGCATTGGAAACCAAAATATCAAAGAGCTAATTTTCAGATCTCTGTTATGGCTGACACGTGTACTGCTAATTGACAATGAACCTAATGTGATCTCTGCAGCTGCATGGTAATTGTGACAGTCCATTATAGTCCAAGTCTTATTATACTAGTTATAGACACTTCTTCTTTACATTTCTACCTTATCTTGCACTATTCCTTTGATCACGCTAATTTATGTCCTGTTTGTCTTTTCTATAAGTAGGGGATTTGTGTTAAGGTATGATATGTTGTTTGAGCCACAACAGATAAACAAGCTCAATGTGAGATGATGAGACTGAAAGCTTAACACAATGCAAAAAGGTAATGACTGAAACTCCACAGAAGATTGGAGAGAAGGAACATCTGGCTCCAACTAGAAATGTGGTCCCAAACACAATCCTCAGTTTCTGACTGGAGGATTGACTACAGGGGTTGGCTACATGATCATTGATTATCTCTGTCACGAAAGACAATGTTAATTATTGAAGAACAAACCAAAGAAGACCAACGTATTGGACTCAAGCAAATAAAGATTTCTCTTTGTCTCACAGAACACCTGTCACCCCCCACCCAACACATCAGTGTCATACTATCTCCCTCTTTCATCAAAACTAGCTCACCCTGATCCCTCTATCTTTCTGCTTCGGCTGTCTCAACATTCTGCCTCTCTTTCTCTACCTTCCTCTCGTCGGAGCTGAGCACAGATGCTCCACCTTCTGCCAATGGATCCAGACGGAGGCTTGGGAGGCTTGGAGAATGGAGCTCCACACAAATGACTCCATTGTCTCCTGCTCTCCTCTCTGTGGCCCTGGGGGCCCCATCATATGCTCTTTATTGGGCTGTGAATACTGAACCAAGCTGCTGCTTCCTTAATATGCTGCAGTAATTCACACAAGTCATGTTTCTGCTCAACCTTGAGAGCTGAAAAGAGGGGGGCTAAAGAAAACATATATAAAACGTACATATATCTTACATCGGCCCCTGTCAGGGTTAGGCGACAATTAGGTGGTGGCATACATAATGCAGTATGAAAAATATAAAAGAAAGTAAGAAATGATGTTGTGTGACAACATGCCTTTGCTCAATAGATCAGGTGATCCAGTGACATGGAAAAGTGTGTGTCAAAAAACAAATAATCCAAATGGTGGGTTACAATGTGCTAAGCAGATAGAGAACCGATAGAAGAGACAGATAACAGCAGCGGGAAAATCTTATAGGAGCAATTTCAGTAAAGTTCTTCCTTAACCCCTTTAAGACTGCAGTTCTCTCTTTTTTAATACAGACATGTTACTTGCAGGAAGTGGGTGTGTCCACTTAAAAGCCAAATATACTTTGAATATGGCCTTCAAGTATATCTTGAATATATCTTGAATATCTTCACACATTTGTTGTTATATATGAACAGTTGAATGTACATTTTTCCAACCACAATAACTACCATCAGTCCCAATAACACTATGTGTTAACACGTTTGCTAATCCAAATTTTAGGCCAATCATTAGAAAACCTGTGCACAACTGATAAAATACTTTTTCCAAGACAGGATCCCTTCAGTGTGGTCTTTCGCCAACATATAATGTACATTACATCAAACCTAATTCACCTGATAATAAGCACTCAGAGTGGTGCACGTTTTATTGCAGGAACTTTTACCGTATTTTTTGCACTATAGGCCGCACTTAAAAGCCTTTAATTTTCTCAAAAAACGACAGTGCGCTTTATAATCCGAAGCGTCTTGTATATGGATTGATTCTGGTTTTGCTTACTGACCTTTTGCGATTTTGTGTGGTACAATGCGCTCACGCCGCTAAATCAAAATGTTTTAGTACGACTTTGGTAAACTACAAAGCCGCATCACTTGCAGCACTACGGCTACCGTACCGGAGTAATACATACTGTGCTTCACCATAATATTACAGATTGTGTTTTTTACGTGTTACAACTGACCAAAGTTGGTAGTTATTGTGAATACGCGCATTAACGTTTGAATAATGTTGAGAGTTATTGTGAACGCGTTTAATAAAGTTTGACTGACTGACTTATCTGTTTTTTTTTCGCTTCATGCGCCTTATAGTCCGGTGCCCTTTATATATGAAAAAAGATCGAAAATAGACCATTCATTGACAGTGTGCCTTATAATCTAGTGCGCCCTATAGTGCAAAAAATACGTTAAACACAAATGTTGTGGTCACAGTAACATCGGAATGACACCAACGGAAATGAATACAAATATTGGTACGTGATCAGTTCTCCATACACATTGCACAGAAAAACACTTTTGGTTTTAAACATGAACAGGATTTGATATGATTAAAAAACACAAAAATAAAAAAAACACGTCTTGTGTTGATATTTTACCTCAATTATTATCCATGTCCTTCAGAGGTTAGAATGATTTTATAGGAAAGTAACCTTTGCACGCAAGGCCAAGTTTGTGCAGTCTTTCTCTGACAGTTGACCTTGGATGGCATTTGAAGGCCTGTAGATCGCTTGATGTTACCCAGGGCATCTCTAAGGCACTATCTAGTACAAGATAGCTACTCAACGTCCCAATTCGTGGATATTATTGTGCATGTGTTCCGGGTCTACAATCAATCCTGAATAATTAAATAAACAGCTGATCCTGGCAAATGTCTGCGTTCCGAAACCAATTTATTGTGCAAAATGAGCAGAAGAAGTGATGTCAAGTTTGATAGCAGACATAATGTGCTCATAAATGTACCATAGACTATTAGGCTACATTGAAGTGGATTACACCAATATTACGAGGAATCTCTCATCTAATTTCAAAGTCATTCCCTTTTATTATCATTAAGCAATAAAGTTGTGGTTCATTGCACAGAATTTCAATCACACAGAATCAATCTTAATGAACAGATAACAAAAGGTTTCTAAGGTAGAAACGAACAGCGTGGATTGCATGCAAACATATGGCGAGGAGATCGCAATTAAAGAAAACCTTGAATGTCTTATGCCGAAATACAGACTCACCCAATAGCAACAAATGTGCAATACTTCACCCTAGCTAACCCAATGAAACAAATGACCAGCACTCATACCTTTAAATCAATATAATTAGCACATCTCCATAGCAAGACATTTAGCATAATTTCTAATCTAACTATCTATCTAATTAATCCAAGAACTGTAGTTTTATTATGTTCCTGGTTGATTTGTCTGACTGTCTTAGTGGGTGGGGCTACTTCGACCACTCAACCTGTAATACGCACTAACGAACTCGTTTGATAAGCCAGAAGCCTCTTCACATCTTCCACACAAGACAAAATGTTATTTCAGCAAAGCGTTGAAAATAGCTTACCAGGTTAGCTATTACACATGGCGATCACATAGATCAAAGGCCAGTCAATAATTGTTCTGATGGCTATGTGATGTGATATATCTCTAAAATCTACTAGACCACTGGTCTCCACAAGTGAAGGCCTTGTCCTAATTCTCTCCTTTACATAACACAGAGCTCCTTTCAGTTCCCTCAAGCTTTCTCTATGTCAGAGTGTGTTAGGCCGGTGTTCCATCAATGTGCTGGGCGGACGCATAACGAATGAATCTTTAGCTGCAGCCTTTGGCACCAAATTGCCAAATCTATCATTGAAAAGAATGTTGGACGTTCACAAGATATGGCTGATTTTTGCTTCTTCTTTATCATCTAGAATGTTAATGTTCAATCAAGAAATCACTGTTATGCCTCAATTTGATCCAAAACCTGCAGTGCTAGCAGTGGTATAAAACCAATACCTACATCTATGGAAGCACTTCTCCATGACACCTCACTTAATGTCTGTTCGGTTTGACTTGCCATTACTGCCTGAACATTCCTGTTCAACTTCTGTGATAAATCATTAATGCGCATTGATTGCCATAACTCATAAACCCTGGTTGCTTGCATTATCTCAATGTACTGCATGTGTTTTGAATCTAAAATGAGCCATACGATTATTTACACGTGGGTGTCGACATCCTGTGAATCAGGATATAATAATTCCTTATCACATCTGACTCTCGAAAGATATAGGACGAAGAGGATAGAGGCAGGAGTTACATACCATTGCTATGTACTAACATAAGTTGAGTTATGTTTTACCAAACCAAAATATGTTCTGGTGCCCTAGCCTCTTCGCTGATGTGCATTGGCTGCCAGGCGCCCAGGTTGGTTCATCACAATGATGCTGTCAAAATGTTGTCCAAATTGTATGTTGTATCGTGTCCAAATAGTTTAAGTTCTGTTTGGTTGTATATTTACATCAGTAAACATTCTTGAGCAGGGATTTTCTGTGATATGAAGTTTGAACCAATTTGCAGTTGACAACGCTCTGAGAAAACTAACACGTTAATAGGCTCTTGCATCCCACGTTATTAAAACTTACACGGCCCTGAAACACATTCCCTGGGATAGCAAAACCCTCGTAGGGAAGTAGTATCCACCGTCCATGCATTAACAAACCTACATCTACTGTATGTTTGAGATTCAAACGGCCCTTTTAAGCCTAAACTTATTATCAGAACTGCCTCCATTGAAAGCCTATTCATATTTATACACTAATGTAAGACTTTGTTCCACCCGAGTTGGAAGGGTTGGCTGTTTGTGGGATAATGAAGGGAACCCAGGGGGCCCATTAAGCTGATAACTAAATCCACTTGCCTCACCAGTACACTCAAACGTCTTGTCTCGTCTTCAAACAGCGATGACAGCAGGAGCGCTAAAGCTTTCCCCCTCCTCTTTTTCCCAAGCTGCTATTCATAAGAGTATCTGTGTGGACAGGGCTCTTGTGAGTGTGAAAGGATGCACCATGTCTGTTTCTCTTGGTCTTGACTATTTGTGTGTGAAATGGTGCAGTTGTAAAAGCAAGACTATTCAGTTAATATGTCAGACCTTCTTTCAATGGGAGCGTGTATTTAAATGCAAAAATAACTTTGGGGTTTAAATTATGAATTCACTTTGTGACAAAAGCTGTTGTATATTGACTAGATTAAAAGAATAGATAATTAGTTTTTTTCTCTGTGGACAGGAAATACCAAATCACCAAATCAATCCATGTACACGGACATTAGATCCTGGTGATTTGTTCCACTGTGACACGTCCTTGTCTGTTGACACAACTTCATTTAAAAGCTAACTGTGTTCCTCTTATTTAATTCATTCCGCGTCTGACCTGTCTTCCCCCCTTTTTCTATGTTTCTGTATTCTCTCTCTTCCTGTCTCTACTACCTCTATTTTATTTGTTTTACGTTGAATGTGTAGACGGCTGAACACTTTACATAGAGTCAACAAAGCTCAGTCAGATGTGTGTATTCAGAGGCTTTAAATTGTATAATTGAGAACTGAAAGTCAATTTGCAGTCTGTTTAGTGTGTCTTTGTGATTCTCCCTCCATGTGTTCATTACCCCAATGCTTCATGAAGGACTCCAAAGAGAAGTAGAACACATATTGCAAGTTTGTAGAGAGACAGTATCATGTTTGAATTACAACAAGCAAGAAAAACAAATTGCAGTTCTAATGTAGCTTTGCATTTCCAATTCGTGCTGCATATCAGATCCATGACGGTTAAAACATTTGGTATTCTACAGATAAATATCTAATCAAACCATAATGCTAGGTTACCATATTATCTATGCCAACATAATTACACTAATTATAGTATATTACCCCTGCTCAATTGCGTGTGTGTATGGGAGGTGAGGATGCAACACTGGTTTTTATTTCTCCCAACTCAAAAGCTAGAATTCTTTCTCTGTGAAAGAATATTTCTCCCCACTTAAAAGCTAGAATTCTTTCACAGTTTCTCTGTGAAAAAGTATAAAGGCCTGTATAGAAACAGAACGAACCCCAATGCATGCCCCAGGGTAAGAAAAAACAAACAACTGAGTGGAATGTTGCATAAGCATGACTATTTTTAGTATGTGATGTGTGCTTATCATTTAAATTACAGGCAGGTCGTAATAGTTAAGTTGCCCTCTTTTAATCTCTCTCCTCACACAATTTCTCTCTTTATATATCACTTTCTCTCTACCCCTGTCTCCATAACAATATATGTTCCACAAACAAAATCCTATTATCCACTGAGATGACATGACCAGCATTGGTTTCTCCTTCCAATGTTTCTGTCTTCTTACAAGCCTCTAATCATCATCGTTCAAGGTTAAGTAATTTCATGTTTTTCCGTTCAATCAGTGGACCCATCTAAACAATCAGTCAAGGGCCGCATCTCTATTCTAGCTGAGAGGCAGTAAAATGGCAGACTGCTTAACTGGTGTATAGCATACTGCACGCTCAAGTACACTTGAGAACAATACAACTTTACTCAGTTTCTCCTTAGACTGATCAAAGTTAATATTATCATTTGGCCGTAGTTAGAGACACTGGTGTGGTTGCCAACATTAGACAACTGACTCACTCCACTCAGTTAGCTCCTCTCTATGGAACAATGTATTGGGCCCACACTTCTTAATCATTGAATTCCGGTGTTTCATTCAGTCCCTTTGCCACAGGTGTATAAAATCAAGCACCTAGTGTAAGGATTGTTCGTGAACAGGCGATGGTGTGGATCCAATTGCACGACTGAGGAAAACAACTCCTGAGGGGGATAGACGTAAGGATCCGTAGTGGTAACAGTAGTAGTGGTATGTTGCACTCGGAT
>JACXGK010001022.1:15973-62607 GCA_016801125.1 Novumbra hubbsi
TTTGTTTGAACTGACACTGAGCCAAGGGAAACGGGGAACTAAGTAAGGCCAGTGATCAGTGTGATGAGGGACAGGTGTGCGCAGGTGGCCAGGTGCTTGGTGACGGTGTGATTTGTGACAGGGAGGAGCACATCGCTCACAGGCCACCAGAGGTAGCCAACGGGCCAGCAACAGTCAGGTAGGGTGGAACCCTGACACCTAGCCCTGCAGACTGCCTTTACGAACACAAGAATTGGTCATTCTAAAGACCTCACTGAATTGGAGCCTGGTACTGTAATAGGATGCCACCGTTGCAACAAGTCCGTCTGTGAAATTTCTTTCCTCTTAGAAATTCCATGATCAACTGTAAGTGGTATTATTGCCAAGTGGAAGCATTTAGCAGCCACAGCCACTCAACTACATTGTGCCGACTGTACAGGTTGGTGGAGGAGGGATCCCCAAGACGCCAGGCACCATCTTCTCAGGAGCATCCCGATCCCCAGAACTGGATCCAATCGAGAACCTTTGGAATGTTCTGCATCGCATCTCCTTCATCGTGACCCAATGCGAGTGATGGAAGTGATCTCTGCGTTTTTCTGTGTCAATACTTGGCATCCAGTGTGTGGATGGATCAAGCAGGGGAAGAAAGCAGGGGAGGCAAACAGGGGAGGCAAACGGGTAGGCAAGCTACTTTTTTGGGTGGTGTTGATTTTAATCTGGATTTGATTGTGGGTAATTCTGCCCTTCTCTTCCCCTGAGGAGAATGAGCGGTAATTGTTAAAAATTGAAGGGAGGGAGTGAATTAGGATATATTGTTTTCATGCATCCATCTTGTGGCATCTACAGTATACCACAGTATGCATTTGAGATAAGATTATTATCATGACCACTATCCACCTAACTATAATGTTTTTCAATATTATATGAAACACACTTTACACTGTGACATGCACATGTGAACACTCACACAGAAACGAATGCCAACACTTGCACACACGCACAGACACACACACACACACACTCATTTTCAGTCAAAAACAAAACAGACAATGTTTTTATGTTCAAGCACTGGTCTGCAGCCAAAACTTAATTTGTGCAAATATAACAGTGTCTTAAAAATACAACTCTCTGTTTGTTTTCCTCTAGACACTCTAGAAACAATAGTGATGTAGTGATGTAAAACTGAAACAAAAGTTGTAAAGCCTAGATTTGATATATTCCTGAGAGTTTATTTGACACAGAGAAGTGTGCTGAAAATTAGATGGTATATATATCTGTGGGAAATGAGTATCAGATGGAAACAGTTATTACGAGATAGGGTGGCCATTGTAAACCAAGCTGTACTGCATGAGGGTTTGTTTCATGGGAAAAAATAAATATTTGTTGAACAAACAATATTTGGTAAGGAGGGTTTTGTTGGCCACTTTAAAATTCCATATTACATTGCCACCAAAGTGCACTGCATTATTGGTAAAATCATTTAATAAAAAAAAGATGAATTTGTTTTTCTGTATATAAAATGAGATGATGAGCTGATAACTGTGTGTGATGTTCGATTACTGAAATCACATTAAGATTCACCCAGTGATGTACAGTAATGAGGTTTGTTAAAAATTAACACAGACAAATGATCCTCTTTCCATTCTATAATGGATGATGATTTTTATAGCTGTGGCAGGTAAATAGTCATTTGATAAAGCTCTCATGAGCGACCAAGCAATCCTCCGAAACAACGTAGGAAAAAATAATATTCTGGAGAACAGTTCAACATTGAAAAAACTTCTATTTTCTTTGGAGAGTTGTGTGTGTGTGTTATAAGTAGCCCTGTGAACATGGAACTTGGAATTGGCCTTTTTCTGTCTATTACCTGACAGTATTGACTGTGACCAGACTGTGCAGCTCTGAAGACCTTTGGCACTGTGTAAGAAAGAAGCAGTAATAGGCCATTAATCCCCAACCCTTGCTCATCTCCACCAATCCGCCTCTGGGATCTTCACTGATGGGAAGAATATAAAACGGCAGAAGTTTATTTCAGAAGACAAGAGAAAAAGCCAGTGAGCTGATTGGATGACGTTGTCAGGAGTGCATACAGACATGTCGGCCATACACACTACTGAGTCACATTATGAAGTGCTGTGATGAAATTCACACCAATGGGAATAGCCTGTGATTTCAATCGTGTGAGTTTGAACCCAGCCCTAAATCGGTCAGTAATTTTGTTTTCCACTGACGATTGTTATGTAGTTTTGTTTTCAACAAATTACTCAATGTATGGTAAAGCTTTTGATCTTTAATATATTTAGTTAACGGAGACCCGATTGGTGATTTAAGTCCCTCAAATGTTTTGAGCAGTGTATTACCTATTCATGCATACAAATTGCATTATTCATTTGTATTTTTTATTTATAAACTGAATCCTTCACTATTATTAATAATTTACAGTCCAAATATTATATAGCAAAGAGGACAGGGACCTCAAATTGATTAAAACCTGTACCATTATTTCACAAGGTGAACAAAAGCCCAGGTCTCCTTTCAGGAGTAATTCTTAGGGAGTGTTTATCTTCAAATGAAGTATGGATGTGTTCAGCAAATCAATGAAGCATGCACACACAGATCCTCCATACATCCCATCCAAAAAGGTTAAGGAACAGGGTCAGATCAACAATCAATATAGCCTAATTTCCTACATTTTCTACAGCTGGCATGTTTCTAGCCAGACAGATATATCCTGGATTTCTCTTCCCACTGGGATGTCAACAAAACCAAAGTGACTGTAAAATGACAGTAAAACTGTAAAACTCAACATTTAAAACAATACATTTGGAAAAGTAAAAAAAAAAAAGTAATTCCTCATTAGAAATCACAGGTGATCTGTTCTAATGAAAACCAAATTAATTTCTTTAAAAACTTTTTTGTTTATGCCTATTCTGTTACTGTAACAAAATATGCTGACATTATACATTTGGACCACAGCCACTCACTTCCTCCTTGAGACTTAATGAAATTAGTTCGAAAAAGGGGGTTGGGAGGCCTTTCAAACTAATGATAATGCAAAGATTTCTCAGACTTTATTAACTGAAACTCTCTATTCTCATCTGAGGAGCTCAACCTAAAGATAAGGGCAAAACACATTTGTTTTGTCAGAGTGAGAAGTCACAGAAGACTTCCACAAAATAATCTATAAAACCTCAACCGTGTGAGTGACAAACACTAAAAGGCATCGGATTCTTTCATGGGAGATCCTTAACAGTATTTCTGGCTAGGTCTTAAAAGAAAAGAAAATTCTAATGACAGAACCGGTTGGACTAGAATCTAAGGACTAAATCAAAACAGTAAACTCTGTAGATTCTTCAGAAGACAGAGGTTTTGGAAATCTTTCTATGTGCTATGTTCAATCCTTAAAGAAATATTTATACATATATCTGAGAAAAACTAATAATTACCTTGATCATTTCAGAACACTATTGCACCCTTGGGTATACCATCATGTGTGAAAAAAAGGAACCCAGTGTCTTGGCTTATTCACTGAGTGGTCAATTAGTCTTTCTGTTCTGTTCGATCCCAGTGAGGAGCACATGTGCAGCATTTATAAAGATAATTGTCTCTTCTCTCCCTGGAAGGATTCCCACCGGGTCCACCAGCCCGCCTGGTTACTGACTGTTTGCCCTCTTTTACGAATGTTGTTATTAAAAAGTTTTTTATTCCCATATGGCCGAGATAAAGCTTAAGAGCAACTTAAAAAGGGTCAAAAAAGGACATTTCACTATAGCATGTTTTCTATTGCTTGATTTGGCTCACTACAAACATAATACATTTCTGCCTGACTCCTGTTTTTTTATCGAAACTGGAAAAAGATATAGTGCTGTTGGCTGCATGTCAGATGTGAATGCTGGTGTCAGTAAAATGGATGATAACAGAATTTGCAGCATGATACACGAGAATCTTTGCATTGGAAGGTTTCAATGAACAAGATATAATTACCTTGGTGAGGAAGTGTTTTTGATTTTTATTTGGTTCTCTGTGTCCACAATAAACGTGGCCACTGTCATAAACATACATACAGTGCATGCGGAAAGTATTCACAGCGCTTCACTTTTTCAACATTTTGTTGTGTAACAGCCTTATTCCAAAATTGATTTAATTATTTTTTGTGTCAAAATTCTACACCTTCGAAATGTAAACCATCTTCTTATTTAAAATTCCTGGCTGCAGGCTTTTATCTTGACAGGTGCTCCAGTCCCTGCAGAAGAGAAAACCCCCCACAACATGAGGCTGCAACCGTAGGTCTCAGTAGACCACAGCACCTGTTGGCCTCAGAATCTACAATAAGCTTTTTGGCAAAGCTGAAACGATACTTAATGCTGCTTTTTTTGAAGACTCTCTTTTTCTTAAAAAAAAAGATTCTGCCACCCACTCAGAGGCCAGATTGTTGAACGCTTGTGATATTGTAGTCACATGCTCACATTCACAGCCTGATCTATGCAAGGTCTGTTTTGGGCCATGGTCTTAACTGGGCTCCAAGAGTCTTTGACATCTTTTTGTATGCCACACCTGACTTGTGCATTTCTTAGGGGGTGTTCACTTATCCAAATAGGTAATTTTACTGTTTTAATTGTAATACATAGATTTTTTGGGGATACACATTTTATGTTTTATCTCAGAATGTAAGGCAACTAAAGGTGAACTTTTTTGGGTGGTGTTTTTCTATATACACTCAAAATGTTTTGATGCAGCCTTTTAAAATCATTGTATATGATTCCCTGCATTGGTTAGAGCAGACAGGTAACCAGACATTTTATATGAAATATGTTGGCAATGTTTTAATAAAAACATAGGTCACACGAGGCAGGGCTTATCTTGAAAGCAATCTCCTGTAGATGGATTCATTGAATCTCCTCTATAGGGTTAGGCACACCAACAACACTTACCTGTCATATTGCTTAATTTAAGAAGAAGAGGCTCGGGCCAGAATATGTCTTATTCAGTATGCCCCCTCCAATAAATCATTTAAAAATTATTTCTATAAAATGTCGGACTGTATGTTGTCAATCTTTGCTTAAAAGATCAAGTCATTGGAGTAAATGTCTGGATTTAAGGGACAGTAACAGGGTCTCATTAATGTCATACAGAGCAAACCAAAAGAGGTTTACAGAGCAAACCAAAATAGGTTTACAGAGCAAACCAAAAGAGGTTTACAGAGCAAACCAAAAGAGGTTTACAGAGCAAACCAAAAGAGGTTTACAGAGCAAACCAAAAGAGGTTTACAGAGCAAACCAAAAGAGGTTTACAGAGCAAACCAAAAAAGGCCTTCATAAATAATGTAGAATATAAGGAGGGAAATTAGAGGGAAAAAAGCAGTATTTCCAGTCTTGTTGAGGAAGATGTAAACATTCTAACCAAACCATTCCCCTGCAGTGAACAATACCAAATACAATAAAAAGATTGCAATACCTTTGTGACTTTTACTCAATAAACACCATCAGAGATGAATGAAAAGGGGATTGCCATTTTATTCTGTGGCTTTGAAGCTGTGACTCCCTCAGTTTCCCACCTTAATCATCAAATGCATCTCACACACAGTGACAAGAGAGTGCTAAAGTTAAGAGGATGGAAAAAATGAAAAAAGTTCCACTGCACAAGTATTGTTGGTTTCACTGAAGGTGAGTGTGAGAAAAACAAGCATTAAACATTCCACCACTGTTGCGGTTACAGGCGTCAGATGAAAGCTAAATAATGGAGAAGTGATGCCACAAAAAAATGCCATGTTATGACAGCATGGAATAGAAACGTGAGCAAAATGACAAAGGTGCTAATGCATCTAAGAGAGTCTTTTAAACAACTAAAATGTGATGTAAATATAGTGCATATTTGGCTAGCGTACCGGTGATCTTATTTGCTTCATAACAAATACTGAATTGATTATTGACTGGGCAGGTCAAGAGGGAAATACGTGATCAATATTTATTGGACATGAAGTGTAGATGGGGTTTTAACAATTCATTACAATATTCTAGCCAATATTGGATAGGCCTAAATAATCTACAATCAATAAAATTATTATTATTATTTTTTTAACTAGACTATAACAGATAAACATTACACTTCGAGTTAACAACGGTGCATAAAGGATCTTAACATTTGCACTACTTAAGGAAAACACTTATTGGCACATTCTGCCTAGTCAGAGGCCATGTCTTGACACACCTGCAGCTTTTATATCCGTTACATCCCTTCCCATTAGTACCACTAATTGTGGTTTTGAAAATGGCAAAACACTTAGTACTCTTACCATAGAGAAATGCCCAGAAGTGCATTTGTGTTCATGGTTTAACCGTTGATGGTCATTAATATTTACCTAGCCAATCAATCAGTAACAAATATCTCTCAATGTTTTCTGCAACTGGTTCTTGCAATTAATAATGTCATGGTTCAATCTCTCAGAATCAATCAAGTCTGTTATTAATGCAGTGCTTCTTGAGGGCCTGAAGATCACCGCCATCCAATATTGGTTTTCGGCCTTGTCTCTTGCATACAGAGATCTGGATTCTCTGAATCCTTTAAAGACATTATCCACCGTAGAGAATGCGATCTCCAAACTCTTTGCAATTTTAAATTGAGAAACGTTATTCTTAAATTAATGCACTATTTGTCTGCACAGTCTTTCACAATGTTGTGAACTCCTATCCATCTTTACTTCTGAAATACATCCTCTTTAGGATGCTGTTTTTTAACAATCATGTTTCAGATCTGTTGACAATAAACCTAATTGAAATGTCACATTTTTCACCAGGTGTTTACTTTCAAAACATTTCAAGTCTTTTGTTACTCATTTCCAATCTTTTTTTAAAAGTGTTGCTGGCATCATCATTCAAAAAACAATACCATTTCTCAGTTTCAAAATGTCGTCTTTGTATTATTCTCTATTGAAGGATCTCTTGAAGGATTTGCACGTCATTGCATTCTGTTTTTCTGTACCTTATTATTTACCGGTACCTCTGTTGGCGATCTACTTGATCTAAGTTCTTCACAGACATTTCCTTTGAATATATAATTAGATAATAAGCATTCATGTTGTGAATCTTACTTACTTATCACTAATTTATTAGTAGCCTAGAAACGCGTTAGCTAGAAATCCATCAGTACAATGGATGTGAGGAATTAGGAATATCCCACCCTACGTCTCACAACCCAGTGTCATTCCAAAAACTCAAACGAGAATGCGTGTATAACTCTGTCCGCATGACTTCAGTTAACACTTTGCTTGTAGCAGGGTAAGTTGTTATTATATCATATTTTTGCTGATCTAAGCTCAGCATTTATGTTTCCACCAAGCACATTCTAATTGTGGAGTTCACAAACAACATCTGTGCTCCGCACTTCACACAAAGAAAGAAAACCGAAAGGGAGACCGACAGTGCCAGAGTAAGTCTTCAAATCAGACCACAATTACATTTTGGGTATCATTCATAGAGCTCTGACATCATAGCATTATTCTGTTAGCCTTGGGGGGAGAGAGGTAATCATAGAGAAGTAGTGGAGGGAAAAGGCTGAAAAGCTAAATTAAGTCATTTTAGTCCTTTGGAAACAGCAGGATTTTAATGGATACTAATTTTGATTAATTGTGAGCATGGTGGCTTTAGGCAAGACAGCTGGGAGACTAATGTACTTTACAGACAGTTGATGACAAACTGGATGCCTGACTTTTGTACTAAACAGGCAGCCATTCACTCATTAGTAAGTCTGACCCCAGAGGAGAGGCGTCCTCCAAGGCGGAGGAGTGGATCAACATTCACAAACAATGATACAATGTGGAAATAGAACTGTATATATTCATTTTACAAAAAATATGAGCAGTACTGAAAGTCCCCAAGTACACAGTGGCCTCCATAATTCCTAAAGTGTTTGGTCTCTCTGGATGCCCCAGCATAGCTAAACATTGAGGGAGAAGGGCCTTGGTCAGGGAGGTGGCCAAGAACCTGATGAACACTCTGACACAACTCAAGGGTTCCTGAGTGAAGGTGGAAGAACGTTCCGGAAAGACAACCATCTCTATAGCACTCCACCCATCAGGCCTATATGGTGGAGTGGCCAGACGAAAGCCACTTCTCAGTAAAAAGAACATGAAAGCCACCCGAGAGTCCTTTAGGTGCCTTTTGGGCGCTGGCCACAACCGTGTGCCTTTTACTGAGTGCCTTCCATCTGTTCAACCAATTTGTTTTGTCTCGGGTATTTGTCATGCATTTGAGTATTTTGTGTAGACTGAAGAGGGAACAGAAATCGATTTCATATATTATAAAATCAGGCTGTATAAGTGAAGGTGTCTGAACACTTCAAAATGCAGTATAATGTCAGTAGCCTAGTAACACATTCCCATTCTGAATGACGACGGTTCACTGTCATACTCGTTAAGGTGCATCCGAGCTCCTCCGTCCCTGGATCAGTGGCTATGTGGTGATGGAAGGTGTCATCTGCCCCGAGGAGGCTGAGAAGACTCTGAATTCATAGGATTACCTTCTCCCAGTCCTCCTTTTGTGGTGCTGTTAATAGGTTGCCACAGGGGACCTTCACTTGGGGCAGTTTCTTGACCCCATCCAAGTAATTCCTTTCATCACATCGCTTGCTGTTTCAACTATGCCTGCAGCAGGTTGACATGATAGATTTGTTTCCGGCCTTCTTTTCGGTTGGCTGACCCCCCTTGAAACCTTCAACACCTCATAGGGATCCGGCCACTGAGCCAGTGGTCCTATCAGAGGCCAGGGCCACTCTCCTGGGAGAGGGGAGGTTCCCCTGTCTCCCCCTAGTGCCTCGCGGACCAACTCCATTTCCTCCAGGTGTGACGGCTGGAAGGTCCCAGGGCCTGTTGTATGGTGCTACTTCCCCGTCTCTTAGAGGATGCATTCCCCCCGGCGTTCTTTCATAACTGGTCAAAGAAGGGTTGACGATCCTGACGATTCCAGCTGCTGCTCTGCTGATCCCCCCTCCCAACCTAGACCTAGACAATCCTGATGATTCCAGCTGCCAACCTACTGAAGCCCTAATCAACTGGACTGTCCCTGTCCGGCAAATCTGATCATGCTTGTGACCTAGATTAGGCTTTATAGACTCTAGCCACAGCCCATGTAATTATTAATAGTATTCTTAAACATCCCCCAGCAGAGCAAAAAGAGGTCTGGCCACCCCTTTGAGCCTGGTTCCCCTCTAAGTTTCTTCCTACAATCCGGCCCTCATAGGGAGTTTTTCCTACCCACCGTGCTATAATCCAGTTGTTGCGTGCTCACTGGGATTTTAGGCTGGGTGTTTTTGTAAAAGCACTTTGTGACAACTGCTGATGTAAAAAGGGCTTTAGAAATTCAAAAAACATCCCAGCGCATACAAGTCTATTGCAAGACTACTAACTACAACAACGAACTTACTTGAATCCAAGGAGTTTGAATAAAGAGCACAAAGGAAGGGCATCGCTGTCTAAACACTATTGTATACAGGTAGAATTGTTGATTCAGCAGGTGTTCTGATCAAATTGCAGAGCTGATGAATGCGCTCCGAAAGCATGTTGTAAATAAGAAAGAACACCATACTGAATATTAATCTGAAATTTACAGTCAACCATACCTCTATCCTCCAAACAATCTCCCATAACACTGCCTGTTTATCTGGGACTGCTAGGATAAACTGAGACTTGTTTGCAAGTCTCTAGGCAAAGGTGATTTGATAGAAGCCAAATCTGTTTATCCCAAGGGAAACTTAAAACACCAATTTCAATTCCACTGTAACCCTGACAAATGCTAGCAAGTGTTAAGGTAATGGGAGCAGCTTACATTTTCTGCTGCTTTTAACTTTGACTTCAACCATATTTCCTAAGGAACATTCCCATTTCATGCTCTTAGGGCATTATGCATCATTATTTCCTTTGAGGTCTACAGAGAGAATGTAGCATGGAGCCTTTCTTCAGAGTTGCAACTTCCTTTTTGCTTAAGTTTTTCAGTCATCTCAATTAGCATTGCTTGTCTACAATCGCAGTTGAGTGATACCAATTGCCCAGTTCTCAAACATCATTAAACAACATTAAATTGGTTAAAACATCTGTTTTTGTTTACTTTTATTAATGTGTAGGGGCATGAATGTCTGTCTAATGAAAAACTGCATTGCATAATTGTGGGATATTTTGTTTTGGGGTCTTATAACACTGGAAATAATTACAGCATGAAGTTGCATTGAAGACTGACAGTGTGTATTCATCACTTGTGAGAAACATTTACATAAAATTCTGTATTCATAACCAAACCCACGGTCAAGCTATTTTTCATTTTGCTACTGTGTTTTAATGAATGTGAGTCCAACTTAAACAGGTTCTTCATCATTCCAAACCTTTTCCATTAAAAATGAACAGATGAATGTATTATGAGCACAAACTCTCTGTTAATACATCTGGTCTGAGGGTCTCCAAGGACCCTGTTGTTAAATGCTCACATTGCTAGATCAGACTGATAAATATGGTCAGTCATTTAAGTAGGAGTATGAACAGCAAAGATCATTTTGTCAGATGTTTCAGTATCTTCTCACTAATAAAAAAGACATTCTGGACAAACAATACCCCATCTCCATTTCTTTGTCAATATATGAGTGTTACAAAACCTTATCAGAACAGTATATATTAGACAAAGATTAATTGATGTGGATATGCTATTTACGACAACAATGAGCCTTTGTACATTCTTATTCTGTTCACTGTTTATGTACAGGAGCAGTTGAAATAGAAATGTGTCAAGTGTAAAAGTTTGAAACGATTGTCTAGCCACCTCATTTGCTGGGGTACTATTCAGATCAGACACAATAAAAAAAGAAATCAGCACAGTAATTTGTTGTTTCTCGGCTGTTGTTTCCTCATAAATGTTTCAAGAGTAACCTCTCAGAGATGGTGTTTATTCACAAAGAAGTATTGATCATTAGTAGTGCTCCCATAAAAGGAGTTAGATCACTTTTTTATCTTATTAATACATTTAGAGAACATTGAAAACAGCTTAATTTGATTTCTTTCAGATTGGATCATGACCCATTGCAGGCAAAACTATTGCAGGAGAATATTATATGATTTTCCTAACATAGTTCACAATACAAACTATGTTAGTAGGTTTGATATACAACTTTTGGGTTAAATAGGAAATGCCTACTACAAGGCTCAAAATGAAGAGAACTCGCAAATCACACCTCGGGTCTCAATGAACAAAATATATTAATGGTCTTCTTTTGCACATGACTGACCAGAAAACAACAAAAAGAGAGGCACACCCTGGGTCCAAAATTAGCACCACTCGCCAAATGCGTGTAAATGAGACTAGACACCACATTGGCGGGTAGAAAAATTATTTCATGCACACGCTAGAGAAAGTAGCAGGATTGCCATAACTTCAATCGGTTGGATCTGCTTTGTATGTGACATAAATTGCGTCTGTCATCAAACATATATTTTTTTTAATACAGTAGCTAAATCCTGAGGTAAGCCTACTTGTTTAAAGTTTATGCTAACCCTGCCATCATGTGTAGGTTTATTGCAGGAGTGGAGCCCCCAAAAATGAAAAACAAAATCCTTCGTGCGAGACCACTCCTATGATGGTTAATGCAAATTCCCCCTAGTCATCTCATCCACAGAAAATAATGAGGAACTTCTGTGAACGATAGCGATAATGAAGTCGTTCAAAGAACATGGCTGGAGTTTAAGGAGGGTGTAATGTTTTGCAACTTCGGTTGTGTCAACGCTAAGGAAAAGCGCAGAGGCAATTCCTTCGTTGTTGGCACTACAACCATGAAACATACTCCTTCAAGAGTGCTCACAATGTCACCGTGATTGCACGTCAGATGTCAGGGCACAGTGTCTGCTCCTCTAGGCTACCACGTTAGTACAGGCCCTCACAAAATTCTCTAACGGTACCGCTAAGAAAATTACCATCCTTTTCCGAACCGCACACGCCATAGCCAAGAAAACGAGACCCTTTTCGGATTTTAAATGGATGTGCGAGGAAGCATAAGTTACATTTAAGATGTTTATAGTATAACATATTACCCAGTACCCACCAAAGATCACGTTATCTACTTTGTTCATGTTGTGTAATTGTTTTGTTAGCTAGTTGGCCGCTTTAGTATTGTTAATACTTTTTAGCTAAGAATTAATATTTATTCATATTGTTTTTACAATAATATTAAGTCCGTAATAAATAATCCTTTTTGCACTTGTCACGGTTGCGGTGTGGAACCAAACGCAGAAATTTTTATAAATAAAAGGTGATTTAATCCAATGAACAAGACAAACTCTACACGAACAGTAACCGGAAAATGAAAGGTCCTAAATGATGTAGCAAACAAACATATAACGACTAACAAGAAACATGTAGCGTATTTACTGAATATTGGAATTAAACAAAGGACAAACCGTGACGCTGTGAAACACAAACACAAACAAAAAAACCACACTGGGTCTGGTGCAAACCCGAACTTAAGTAGGCTCCACAATCAGAGTCAACTGAATGCAGCTGCTCTGACTGGGAAGCCCACAACGGAATAGAGAGGGCTAGAGGCCTCTCTAGGCGGCATGCCCTGAAACGGCCAGGGGCCGCAGCCAGGGCATGACAGCACTTAAAGGCGAATAGGCCTACCACTGAGTTTATTAATTTAGTGTTGAGATAGTTGAGAATTAATATTTCTGCATACAGTTAATATTACTACCATTATTACAGCACACTAATATAATATTGATTGAGAACCACATACAAGACCAAGATGACATGTTTAATACTACTAATAGCAAATTGCAATAGTAAAAAGCAATAGCATTTTTCGGCTGGTAAAAAATGTGTCTAGCCACCTTGGCTGGTAATCCAAAAAGTAAATGTTGGACCCTGTGCTCACAGCACACTGAGCACATGATGCAAACAATGAACCAGGGCAAACAAGGTCCCCAATTAGAGGCAAAGATGTACAGCTGCCTCTAATGGGAGACAACCAAAACTGGCAGCATGGAGATGCCTGGAGGCACTTCTTCTGCCAGATCCTGACTGTTACCCCCAGGCACACAGAGACGCCCAGCGGTCCCCAGCCAGGACCTGACATCACCCATCACTGGCTGTTCCAACTTGCTTGAATTTCATTACGGCAACTCATAATGTGACTCAGTGGTGTGTATGGCCCCCACATGTCTGTATGCACTCCCAACAACATCTGGGCATGCTCCTGAGGTGGATGGTGTCCTGGGGGATCTCCTCTCAGACCTGGATCAGGGCGTCAGTGAGCTAAACATGCTCTCCCAATAATGTAATACAATTTGTATCAGATGCAATGTTGCAGTTATTGTTTCTCTTAGGCTTCACAGCATTGGATTTCATAGTAATTGAAAACCATATTTTGATTTACTCTTTACGTTGGACATCAAAATGGACTTCAACACAGTACAAAGGTTGCTGAAACCTTTGCTGAAAGTTTCCTGAAATGTGTATTGACATTAAATAATTTTAATGTATTACCTTTCCCACACTCAGTAAAAACTGTATAGTGATTCATTACTATCTGTTCCACAGTGCGTTTCAACTGGTCCCGAAAAACAGGAAATGGAACGTATACACAATCATCGTAACTACTGGAATCAGTTGTTGAGGCTTGTATCAGACAGCCATTCTGTAAATCTGAGAATGCAAATGAATCTGCAGCCAAGTTTAGTATATTCCTAGTGGAGCCGGCTTGGTGGATGTCAGACTAGGCCACTGTCAATGTTGAATCAATGATTCAGTGTTTACAATCTACAAAGAGTGTGAAGGACATCAAAATATCCTTTACAGGAGCTAAGTTCATGCAATAATTGGTTCATGATGAAACAGAAAGCATTTCACATTTTAATGATAAATAACAGCGTGCGTTATATAATATGTTGTGAAGATATGATAATAATCTATTGGATTTAGAAAGCACTGCAGGGTGTGGCTATTAATGTCTTGAAGACCTTACATTTTCATGATTGGAAAAATTCCGATCATGAACTGTCCTTTGTTTTATTCCAGTTTCAGTGAATACTCTACATGTTATTTGTATATCGTTTTATGTTGGTTAGCGCCTTTCCTTTCCATGTACAGTCCGTGTAGTTTGTTTATGTTTTTAGATTAAATTCACTCTTTCGTTTGAGAATGTCTGCGTTTGGTTCCACTCCACACCACAACCGTGACACCCAGAAGTTGAAATAAAAAGTTATTGGTTCCTGATGAAGCTGGAATAATTGAAGCTGTGTCTGCATAACCCTATGGTCAAAGGTCAGAATTGAGCTCCCATAACCTCTATTCCACAAGGTGTGAACCAATGGCCAGTATTTTGCTTGCCACATTTAGCCATTGTTTGCCTAGCGGTTTGAGGAGATACAGTCTCTTAGTGTTGCCGGTTCAGCATCTTTTGACAAATATTTGTGTACGTTGTGAAATTGTTGCTTTATTGCACACACTCTGGCCAGTCTACAAATATAAAAACACTGAAAACAGTCAATAATTCTGGGGGGCAACTGAACACATGATGTCTAATGTGCAGACAGACCTAGGTGACCCCAGAATATTCAGCAACACCCGGATTCACAGACCCAACATCAAGTCAAAAGAAAGTATGTGAATTACATTTTTTAATTAGTGAGATGTATAATCACTGATTTAAGGTCTGTTTTATCAAACAGATGTGCCCCGTCCTATGTTGTGAGACGCACAGAATTGACAAGGGAGATACGGCTTTTAAATCTGCCTCAGTCATTGCAGCCCCCATCACCGGCCTTTTTAACATGTCACAACAAACATCTGACATCCCTCCAGATTGGAAAGCTGCAGTGGTCAGTCCTCTTTTCACAGTAGGACACAGGCCAAACTCTATACCGCCTTGCTTATATAAAGTCTTCAAACATCAGGTAATATTCAGATATCTTACAACCTCGAGTCCCACCAAATCCTCTCTGCAGTTGTCGTCAGGCTTTAGAGCTGGCCATGGGTCAGTCACGGGAACTCTTAAGATCCTAAATGACATCATATCTGTTATAGACAGCAAACAGTTCTGTGCAGCAGTTTTCATTGACCTAGCCAAAGCCTTTGACTATGTCAGTCACCTCATCCTTATCAATAGACTAAATTACTTTGATTTCTCAGAGAGCTGCCTAGCCTGATAAAAAAACACTTATCTGACCAGTGCAATGTGTAAAACCTGTGGGCGTGCAGTTCAAAACACTGGGTGTCTCAAAGGATGTTCCTCAATGTTACATTGTGGGGCCAGCCTTAATCTCTGTATATATCAATAGTGTTGTTCTTGCTGCTGGTGATTCTCTTATTCACCTTTATAGAAACAAAACGGTCATGTATACACATTGCATTTACATTGTCCTCTGTTGTGTCTTTAACTTAGTGACAGTAATAATGTAGTAACAACAATTTGAGTATGGCAACAACTATAAGCACGTTGTGATCCTCGATCCTTTTTTACACCATTCCTAATTCACAGAATGGTATTAAATGCATCAAATTTCATTTAAAATATTAACTGGGTAAAATATTTTGTGTAAAATAATTGAGTCTTTTGAACATAAAGGGTGGACCCCAATCCTGCGTGGCCAAGATAAAAAGGTTAAAAAATATGCTTGATTTTGGATCATCAAATTATGTAATTTGAAGCCCAGGGTCTTGTATGGTAATAAATATAAATGTGTCCGTTCAAAATCTGTTAATTTTGCTTCTAATCTCAAGGACTCTGGGGTAAATCAGAAATCAAGTTCACACACAGGGCCATCCTCCAGATTAATGGAGACATTTATGCGGTACACTGCAGTGTTTATACATGGAGCTTGTTAGTGCATCTATCTATAAGTGGCTCTACCAGCCCATTTATGTGCATCCAAAGCACCACTTGGATGAAAGGGAAACATGAAAAGAGCGAAACAGAGGGAAAACAGAGGGAAAAACAGATGGAGTGAAAAGTGAGGAATGGGATGAAGGGGATTGGAACAATTCTCTCATGTACCTTGACCTCTCTGTTGACGGTATTGCCAGCGGATGAGTCCAGTTTATTGTTCACGCATTGTTCACGCATTGCCTGATTGGTGAACACACGTCATCCTCCTACTTTGATGGTCGCCAAGTGACTACAGACTGAAAGAGAAAGCCTTCAACTGCCATCAATGGGCTCTATTTGTGTGTTCCTCCTGTGCAAAATATGCTGGATTACTGTTCTTAGTCAAGGCCACGTCTGTCCCAATGCTCCAGCTTCCACACAGCTCAGTGGTACTTGTCAAAGTCTGCCAGGTACATTGAAGGCAAGGTAGAAACAAAATGTCCACTGTTACTCTCTGGCACCTGTTCTCCAACAAGTCATTTTGAATCAAAACCCAGCGAAGGACATCGCGAAACACCGAACATATCTGTCACAAGAAAAGGATAACCTCTCTTAATTTCCCCACACCTTTGCCCTAAATTAAAGTAAACTGACCGTACTGTAACAAAATCTTAAAGAAATTGGAATCTAAAAAACAAAATGGTCTCATTAAATATGTGGACAACATGGACCTGGCGGGATTCAATTTTAGCGACTATTTTAATAATGTACAAAACATTCAGCCGTGGTGCCGGTCCAGCTGCCTACACATCAGATCTGAACAATACAAAAGAGTGGATCGCCAACAGCCAGAGCCTGCCAACCACCCATCCACTCTCCCTGACAACCGTGCAGTACAGGGGGTTGAGTGCTCTGTATATTCAGGGAGGCCAACGGATGGCAGGCTGAGCTTTACAGAGAACGCACACTGGATTTCCCCAAAAAGCAGACCGGCGGCCGTTTTTTAATCAGAAAACGAAATGAGTTCAGGATCAGCTAGGATGCTCCGGGAAGGTTATACCGCAGTCTGGTGGATTGAGTCTTGACATTCAACTTGACTGTCTGTTATGGAAACCAGGGCACTAAAGGCAAAAGCAAACAGGCCAGAATAGTCAACACAGCCAGTAAAATAATTGGCTGCTCACAGTTGAGTCGTTTTCTTCACAAGGCAACCAGAAGAAAGGCACTGGCTGTTGTTAGTGACCCTCTCACCCACCATTACACCAGTTTGAAATGCTTTCCACTGGACAGTGTATCAGAAAGCTCATCGCCAAAGAAAAACACATTTAAACAATAATGTATTTCTTGTGTGGTGGGACTGCTAAACAAGTAAGCTGCTGTTTATTTACTTACGCTGTATCAATGCAGTTTAGGGCAGTGGTCAGCTGTGAATGAATGCATTTATCCATGTTGTGTTTTTGAAGTTTCAACTTGAAAATGTTATGATTGTGCTGTCACAATCTGATAACTGATATTTCTAACTGTGGAAGAGGTCTGGGGGTTCACTTCCCTGTATAAACGAAGGAGAAAAAACTATAATTATAATTACAAGACCTCCTTAAAGGGGCATTTCACCCTGGGAGAAGTGGTTTGAATCACGTTGGAGAGATTTCTATGTCAGTGAGATTTGTTTCACACATAATTGGCAAGACGAAGTGCAGGAATGAGATTTACGCACTAAATATGAATTTATGTGAGATTGTGTATTGAGTGAGGTGCAACGTCGGAAATAAATGTTATCATGTCTTGTTAAATTTCTCAAAGCCACATGTAAATGTTACCTCAGCGTAACACAGCAATTCTAAACCGAATAAGAGCCAATATTAGTAGAAAACAATTACAAATTTGTCGGGAAAAATACCCATTTAAATTTTTTTAACATTAATATTGAAATAAAACAGGGCAGTACAGGGAACATTGTTTGCGGAGTGAAAAATTTGCCTACTTGACGTGAAGGTATCATTTATATTGAAAAAGGTTAGAGACCCCGGCAACAGACATTTATGTCTAGTATGTTTTCATTTTTCTGTTATTGTCCATGATTGTTGTGGTTAATTGTCAGACAATTAAAACTCAACCCTAACAATTTGATTGTGCTCGTAATTGTATTTATGGCAAGTTTAATGAATGCACTATTTGACTTGCTGATACACACGCACAGCTTCAAACCCTACCCTGGGGGACTCATGGGGTAAGCTGATGCCAACCATACCGATCGCTCTAAGAGCTAGTCTTCATCAAAGTGCACTCTGGGACTTTTTGGGCATACAGTACCCTTTTATTACATGCCAGATTCAAGTGTCAGTAGGTGGTTAGATAGTCCTTTCAGCATCCCTGGCCATCTGCTTTGTTTAAGCTTTCACTGCTTGCTCACAACCACAATTTGTATTTCATTCCTGTTTGTTATGTAATATTTACATAACAATATTTCAATTTTTCATGAAATTTGAAAACCCAAGTCTGTGGACTGAAACAAAAATTACTTTGCACTTGCCTTCTCAATCATTGAAAAGTCAGACTATTATTACGACTAATTAGTAGCGCTAGATGCTCAGAGCACATATGTCAATTTGTGCTGCACATGCCACAACCAGCCTACATGAGTGAGCTGTGGGCTAGTGTGTTAAAACAGGCAGAGAGGCTCCAGCTCCGCCTCTGTTCGTACACATTGCACAGGCAACTGTCTTTCCCCCGCAGCGAACCCGTTACCAGCCATAGTCTAGTTGGCACCGTTTGCCTGGTTAACACCAGCTGATTTTGGGTCATTGGGCACTGAACAGTGTCTTATTTTCTTTGTCAAAACAGTTTGATTGTAGTCCCTACTCTTCCAAAGATATGACACTGCGAGGTTTTTTCGTAGAACATTGCAGCGACACATTTTACATATATAATGTAAAATGTCTCACAAACTGTTGTATATAATATACCTTTTTTTTTACAAAGATAACTTCTGCTGGAGTCCAAGAAGTGGGAGGCCTTGTGTCTCTCGATGGAACCCTGAGGTAAACTAAATGGGGAGAACTTAGCAATGCTGTGGCTGGTCTTTCACTCTGAAAAGTCTGGAGAGTTTCGGTAAGGATGAATGGCCTAAAATCCCTCCCTGTGTTTTCCCAACTCATCAGTTAAGTATCCTTTTCTTCATTACATATTGCTTGCAGCGGCATTGTATGAGCATAATATTATTTAGCATCAATAGTTAGATTTTAATCAAAGGTTGCTGGGGTGTTTGGATATGCCTCGCACTCATGGGAGGGAAAGTTAAGCTACACTCCAGGCACTGCACTCTTTTGGTTGGTTCTGTGGGTGTTGCAACAACATCTGATCATAACTGAAGGAGCTATGCATTCTGCTCTCTATCTTGACATTCTAAATGAGAAGTTGCAGTTGTTGCTGCTAAAGGTGGCAACATCAGTAATTACATTTAGGGGGGCAATCACTTTTCCACATAATTGTTGGATAACAGTTTTTCCTAAATAAATACAATAATAATTTCAAAACATATCAGTGTGACAGTACATGAACAATATTGCACCCAAACGTTTACCCCTGTGAAACTCCTTGTGGACTACTATGTATATTTAGATTGATTCCCATCTGTGAGAACAGCCTGGGTTCTGTCGATAAGGTAATTTTTAAATCAGGGGCAAGCATCCTTGACCAGGCCCAATGAAGACAGATTTTACAATACGATTTAGTAATTCACTATATTGAATGCTTTCAACAGGTCAACCAACCGAGCAACACAGCTTCATTTCTCATCTGAAGCTTTGACAATGTAATTTACAACCAGTGTAGTTGCTTTAATAGTACTTCCACCAAGTCTAAAGCCAGATTGAAATCTGCTCAAAATACACAATTCTGATGAAAAGGAACCTTTTATTATAATTTTTCTTTTCCAATGCCTCCAGGATATAGGAATACATTTTACTTGCGGTACAAAAAAATCTTCTGAAAAAGATTGAAGAAAATGTAGGAACCAAGAACCCACATAAATATTAACCGTTTTAAATGATTCCTCTAACTAATACGGGAGTTTTAATTAGAGAAACACTCACTGCAGGCACATTTTCTTTTAAGAGTATACAATAGATACAAGCTTATTCCTAAAACAAATGTTGGTGAAACAGCCCCAATTTACTTGGTTATTATTGAGGATCAGGGTCACTGAAACGATAGTAAGGCTGCAATATTTGTCTGAAACCTTCCTCAGCAGGAATACTGGAAAAACAGTATATGTGCTATAAATGTTCTTTCATTGTTAAATATATTACTTAAATTTAAGTTCACTGGTAAAGTTTGTGTTTAGAAGTGGGAGTTGCGGACACTGGTAAAAGCATTTCAGGCATCTATAATACAATTGTGTCCATACCATTTAGGTTATGAGAAATAATTCGGCATTATGTAAATGGATTTTATAAAATGGTAAGCTTCATGAAACCTGGGCAAAATCCTTTTTAATATAATACAAAGAACAGAAACAACAGTCTATTATCATTTACCCACTGCCCATTTCGGTTATTTTTCAGTTTCTAGAAAAGATCACAACTGAGCTGCCTGAGTGAATGCATATTTTAGAAAAGATAATCAATAAAATGTGCTTTGTCGGCATTCAATTGCCAAAGTCCTAGGCCAAAAAGGAGGAAAGAGTAGCTTTCTATTTCATTCTCTACCCTGTTTCATTATCCCTTTACTTTTTCCATTTATTTTCTTTCCCCATTGGTTTCCCATTTTGTAGATGAGTCTCTCTCTCTCTGCACTTTTGCATTCAAGGGCACATCGTTTTGTCTAGCAAGAGAAATAAAAGAGACTGGCCCGAGGCCTATAACAGTCCCTGATCCCAGTTGGCTTCCTGTCTGTAGGCGACGAGGCACCTTGTAGCACCCATAGATCAAACTGACCCATCCATCCATGAGAGATGGACAAGCTGACAAGTATGCTGGCTTAGTCTGAGCAGGATTGAAGTCAGGGAGGATGCAGTTCAGTCCACCGTAGGCAGGATTAACTGTATAGTGTTCTAAGAACGCCATCTAATCCTTTGACTTTAATGTCTGTGATGTACAGTGACATCAATAGAGTGAGCTGACTCACGGACATGGACCATTTGTCTTTACGTGGTGTATTTCTTTTGTAGTGTTATTAAGTGGCATAACACACGCATGTAATATGTGTACCTGTAGATATTTCTAAGACGGTGCTACCATATGAGAAACCACAAAAAAACGGACTATTTTGCCTGTTAGACAATCTGTAGTGATTAGTTACGTTATAAATACAATAGTACTGAGCACATGTCTGAGCACTGTTTAGCTCGCCTCGTGTAACGGCCCATCTCTTGGTATCTCCTCCATGCTCTTGAGACTGTACTGGGGGACCCAGCAAACCATCTAGCGGTGGCACGTATGGATGTGCCCTCCTGGAGGAGCGGGATCACCTAATGCTACCAGTTGGACTCTTACAAAATGCAAACTAGACAAGAATCAGTCAGAAAGGATAAGGAGAGAGCAATTGTCTGTGGCCACCACCTGCAAAACCATTATCTTTTTGGGGGTTGTCTTGCTGTTGACTCTCCCATGCACCTGTTTTCAATTACATTTGCCTCAAAACAGGTGACATTGATTCACAATCGCTTATACTACTTAGATATATTATAATGTATTTTCAGTGTAGAAAATATTTGTTTTAGTAACAATATGTTAAATGGAGCCAACTAGCTAACTGCATTTGGTACATAATTTAATGTAACAATCTAGCAGAAACCATAAATAAAAAATTGTATGTAGTTATGTAGCTAAAAAGCTATGTTTAGGCTGGGTTCGATTTCTTGTTAATGGATTAAATACACGCTGTAAAAAATATGTAATCATACTTTTCTGGGTCAATGATAGTCTGGGGAGGCATATCTTAGAGGGTCGCACAGACCTCCACGTTCTAGCCGACAGTACCCTGACTGATAATAAGTACCGGAAAGAAATACTGGTGCAGTGGGCCCTGGGTTCTTCCTAGTGCAGGACAAGTGTGTAGGCAGTTTATGGATGACGAAGGCATTGATGCCATTGACTGGCCCACAAGTTCCCCTGACCTGAATCCAAATATGAACCTCTAGAGCGTTATGTTTAGGTGCATCTGACACCACCAAGTATCGCTGGTGCACATTACTAGCAGCCTCCATGAAATTCACATGATTTGCATAATCCTGTATTTTCAAGTGTTTACTTCGATTTTTGGGTTTGAATCCAGCCCTAAATTGTTTGGTGATTTTGGTTTCCATGGACTGTGTTACGTAATTTCTTTCTCAACCAATTACACAATTTACAGTAAAGTATTTTGATCTTTAATACATTTTGTTCATAGAGACTACCTTCCACACAGGTGACAGAGAAAGACAGAAAGACTCCAGCTCTTCGGTCAACGTATCACACCTGTTGCATTCTAAACGTTATAAAACATAAAGGCCTGTTTAATAATTCAGTTGGGAGTAGGAGTAAATTTTGGCAACTTAAAAGTGGTATTTCAATGTTTTGTTCTCCAGTGTTGCATGGAGAGTTTGAAGGTAATTAAATGGTGAAATGGAAACCGTGCTACCCACCCCGGGTAAGAGATCCTGCACTGCAATTAATGTCATGTGATATGATGCAGACTGAACCCTTAGTGAGAGGGGAGGACAGGAAGTACCAATAAGGCTGCTGGAAACATATACAACAGAAATAAATTGGATCACAGTCTGTTGGGTAATGCCGAATTAAATCTTCAGAGTGATATTCTAATGCTAATACCAGAACCAATTAACATTTGAGAAGATTATTATTTTCCTGCAGAACCAAATAATGCTGTGTGTTATCATCTGCTGTCACACTGCTCAGTGACTAACAATGTCTTGGAGTACTACTAGAACTGATTGTGTAGTCTGCTATTTTGGGAATATATGGGAGTATATATATAGTACTTCATATTAGCCATTACTGAAATAAAAAAGCTGTATGGCAGTAAAAAAAAGATATTGTAATAAAAATTGTAATTGGATGTTCTTTTACAGCTGACACAAGCAAACGTGCACACACAGATTTATTGGGACTGGAAACCCAGAAATCTCTAAGGCCAGATATCCTGAATTTCTTATTTTTAACTCACAAACATATTCCTTATTCTAACCTTGCCCTAACAAGAAACTTCAATATCCTAACCTTTATTCTTGACCTAGCTCTAATCCCTGACTCTGAACCAAACCTGTAATGTGTAAAATTGTTGTAAACTGTTCTTGACCACCAGGCTGCATTTGTGGCGGAGAGAATGAGTGCAATTGGGAATCTCGTTAAGGGTTGCTGAGGCTGCGTGGGGGCGGGGCTGGGGGGTTGGGGCGAGGGGGGGGGCTGCATCACACCAGCACCCCGTGGTTACACGCACGTACAAAACAGATGTGGATCACACACACACTTTTAGTAATGGGTTGTTTGAAATTGGGAAACAACAAATGGAGTGGGTGCTGGGCAGATGTCAACGCCACTGGTGCTTGATTACCCCTCACTGTTCCCCTGGCGATGTGTGGGTCCCTGACTAGCAGGGTGAAGAGATGTGGATTTTTCATAGAGATCTGTGGATTTTGTTACAAATTGCTCCACGCCATATGAATCCAATTAAGGCCCAATTTGTGACTGTTTCTGCTGTCACTGCCTGTGCAATAGACGGCCCTTCCAGATTATGAATAAACCCTCGGATTGTGCAGTATCTGAGTGGTGCCCGTCATAAAAGCATACCAGATGGTGAATGATGCATGTACATTTCTTTTATCAGCTTTTTTCATTAACCATGTTTTTCTAGAGCAGGAACATCAGTTATCGTACAGTGCAACCTTTTGACTTGATGTATGCTACGTGTGATGTGGAGAGATGCAGCGAAAGATACAGAGAAATCCATGGCAATCTGAAGTTTTAAGACCCCTGGGACTGTAAAGATGTATCCTCCAGCAGGATAATGACCCCACAAATACAGCCAATGCCACGCTTAGGTGGCTTAAAATAAAAAAGGTCAAAGTCCTGGAGCGGCCCAGTCAAAGCCCATAACTCATTCCAACAGAGAATATGTGGAAATCGCTGTTTACCCAAAGTCCCTATCCACCCATCTCAGAATTCACTCATTTGCTGCCAGTTGCTTGCTAATGGTGCTTCTCTTAGATATTGATACTTATTTTCTGTAAAAATTATTCATTCAGAACAATGTTTGGATGTTATTCGTCACTTTGATGTTATGGATGTCCTTTCGGTGGATCACTGCCAAAATCAGATCGTCTGGGAAGACCTACTATGCACCGTATAGCAAAAGCCTCACAGGGTTAACAGTGGCTTAGTCAGGCTATTGCCGCAATTGGATAAACAGCAGTGAAAATGTATGGTAATGCTTTTAGAACAGCTGTGCTATGATACAGCCTCCATCGCTTCTCCCTCGCATGTGTTCCGCCTCAATGCCTCAACGTAGCGCTTCAACGTTAAGATCAATCACTGAGATCTGATGACTAGAAAGAGATGGCAATTTAAAATAAACTGAATGAAAAATGGGAGAAAAAAACATGATTGATAAGTATTTAGTTTATGTGTCTCTGGGAAACATAAACTAAATACAGGCTGACACGATTGATAAGTCAGCTGGGCAGCGCCGGAGCCAGATCTGGGAAACCAGCCATCACTGGTGAGCAATGGTCCTGCTTAGGTTCACATGTCAAAAGCTGAGATAGATTGACATTGCCTGGAGCATGTTTTTTCTGTCTCACTCCAGATCAATCAACTAGACTAAGACAACTCATCTGGATATAGCACCAAATTCGAAGAAAAACGGCCCAATCTTTCTAATGAACACAAATGTGTGCTGATGATGAAGATCGTTATTAAGATCAATACATTTTTAATGACACTGACATCAATCTCACAGACTTTGTCTCGTCCCGGAGAGCTTGGTAGCCTTGCCTGAGAAAGCGCACAGACTTGAGCCAGGACAAAACAATTCAGTTTACAAAAAGAAAGTTGGTCTCTCATAGATAGTTACCCGTTTAAACGAGTGCATCTGAAACAGAGTTACATTCGTTTTCTGTCTGCTGTTTTGTTCTGGTCCTAATAAAGATGTGTGTTGTTTACATTGAGGGGATGTGATTGCAGGATCATTTGGAGTTCCGTGGACCTGGAATTATTTTTTTTTCACATGTTGACAGACAGACTGCTTGTTAATGTGACCCCCTGAGGTCTACTCATACAGACAGACGTCCTTTAAGAGGGAGTGTTAGAGAACGTCGTTTTGTGGTGATTGCATTGGATTTGGAAAATAGGTATTTACTCATTCAAAGTAGATTCTTGGTATTCCACAATCCCGTTGTATACTGCTAGAAAAACTACCAGCTGACTTTTCGGTCTCTTCTTCCTGTTTTTGCTGATTCATTCATACTATAATTAAGCCTTTGGAATTGCTTTTGCTATGTTAGTCTCCCAGGGAGTAATGTCACTTCAATGGCCATTAACGGAAGCATTAGAAAAAGTGGACTGTAACAGTGTAGCAGTGTTGGCTAGAAAGGAAGAATGAAGAGGGGGACATTTTGGAAATGGGAAGGCATACACAAGAAGACCCTGTTCACCTTAAGGTGATTACACAGAGTGATTGGGACATTTCTTGCTATACTCCAGCTCTGTTATCAGCAACTGCTCTGCTGTGGTATTCATTCAATTCATTTCCATCATATTGCTCTGAGCTGTAAAAGCCCAGCGGTAGTATACTGTTAATGAAAGCTAAGCATTGTTGACCAGGGACATATATACAGAGCTTTAGAACAAATTAGACTAGCTACAAATACAAATGAAGCAGCCTGTAGTTACACAAACCTCTCCTCAATCAAAGGAGTACTAAAAATACAAAATGTAGTTATTTTTTTGTGGCAGTGTACATACTAATGTCAGAAAGGAAGATGTAACATAGTCAATGTTAATCAATGCCCTTTCAATTAGTATACGTTACATTTTTGTATGTAACATACACCAATGGTTGTGTGTTTGAATCTCTTTACGGATGATCTAGCCTACAGTAGTTAATATGTTACCTACATCTATCCATTTTATCTCTTCAAAAGCATTACGAAATAAAAAAAATAGTTCCTATCAAATACACAGAAAAGTGTTATAAATGGAGAAACACAAATGGCTGTGTTACATTGACCCTGGTCCTGTTTGGGGAAGGAGGCGGGGCCAGATCCTGTTCTGGTGGGAGGTCATGTTGAAGAGACAGTCAGAGAATTGGGAAACTTTCAGAAAACTTTGTTGAAAAATATACCGTATGCCCCAGACACATTGGTTATTTCTAACTCAATCACAGCGAGAACTAGCAATTTAGAACCATCTTTTTTATATCTGACACTAACGTCAACAACCTAATTGTCATGCCTTAACTTAACCTATCCATAGCTCCTGAATCTTAATGCCTAAACATAAGCCTCATTTCAATTTTAACCCTAAATGTATTCCCAATTCTGATAAAGTTTTTTCCAAATGTCATCAATTTGCATAAGGACCTAGTGGTAAAACCTGTACATACACACAGTCTGGCGAAAAACTCTCATAGATGAAATGTGTCAAAATGAAAAGGGTACTCAGTCTTCCTCTGTCTGTTCCCCCTTTCACACACTTACTGACCTATAAATGTCAGCGCTCACAGAAGTTGAAATAACAGAAATTTCTCAAAAAGAACCCCTCTGATGTGAAAGCATTAAATGGCTTTATTAAAGCTACATACTCCCTCTTAAAATGTTAGTCTGATCATTGTGATTTAGCCCAATAATGAGTTGGCGTGCTTTACAGTTAAAGCTTTTACAAAGATTATTTACATTTATCAGGCATTATATTTTTTTCATTTATTCCACCCCTTGACAATTGGTGTATACTTTGAGCCTCTCAAATATCAACATTGAATACTGATACAATAAGGATGTAGGCGAAGGTGGAGAAAGAAATTGTCATCAATGCGCAATGATGTCACCGTGTTAGTTAGTTAGTGTTGTGTTCTATGGTATTTTTGAAGAGGGTATTTCATTCAGACTTTTAATGAAAGTCAACTAACAAATAATTATACTGTTACACCTAAACCAGAATATAAAAAGTTTAAAAACAAGAGTCTACATGAAGGTGCATGAAAAAGCACATCCTAACATGAGAGATTTCTAATCTTCAACAGAAGCCAGGTTGGCTTATGTTTTTTAATAGAAATCCTGCAACTGTCTTTCCAAATAAGGTCACAAATGCGAATTTGTTTCCAAAATCAGGGACAAAGATCCCAGTGTTTATTAAACCCATAATGTGACCATGGGCCTAAGTTTCACTATTTTTCTTGACCAAGCAACCATGCTGAAAACATTCCAATTACATAATGACACACTTCCAAATTAATATTCTATAAAAAAAAAGGTGAAACTCGTTAGAAAAGAATAACCAAAGGTTGTCTGACTTTTCACCGACAAAAAATAAAAATAAAGTTTGAAGACCTAGCCACAAGCTGCATGAAACCGTCCAGGGATCTGCTACAGCGGACCATGGTGCTCAGGGGCTCCCAGAGAGGGCTGTGGTAACCACTGCAAAGGAACAATGCACTGCACTCAACCAGCCTATCAGACTGTAAAGGCTGACTGAGATTCAGGCAAAATGCCTGAATCCTTTACCATTCTTACATTGTGTAATTCCTGAGACCAATGCTCTTACTGTACAGTACACATAGACGTGCTTCATGTGTAGTAGGCTGCTTTCTGTAAGAATAACAAAGAAAGACAAACTCTCCTCTCTCCATTTACCGTGACAAGCTACAAGCTCCAACCACCCCTGGGACTCACTTCCTTAGGCACTAGACTCATTTCCCGTGATACCCAGAGATGGAGCCCTGTTCTGAAGTACACACATTGCACATTTCTTGACCATTATTCTTGGGATTTCTGTCTCAATTCACTAACACACAATAGCTTCCAGGAAATCTAAACGACTCAACTTTTTCCAACATCTCTCACTCACTGAAAAACGATGAATGTTTTTTTTTCCAAACGTGTCTTCGTCTAAGAAGCAAATATCAACTTGAAATGTGTTTCTCACCATAAAAACAACATTTTCCTACATGAATCTTTTTTGTTTTTTTTGTAAATAAAAAATTCACTTTATTTGGATTATATGTCTGCGAATGGTTCCATCATCACCCACACCCGTGACAGGAAGGGATGTTTTTTGTTGCACAAAAACATTCCACCCTTTTTTTGTCGACCAAGTATATTAGTTAACCAGCACCAATCACATCTGGGATTCTTTGTCTCAAGTAGCTGGCTTCCATCTCTATTCGCACACAACCATGACTTCCATTGCAGGCATGTCGTGTTGCAAGGCAATATTCTTATTACTTCCTCTTTCCCGTTCCATGTTAACACCGCATCCCAACTAGAAACTTGTGATCTGACATTTAAAGCAAGTCTTTGCATCACGTCTGAAGATTTTGTAGCATTCTTGGTCAAATTGCATCAGATTATGAAAATACCTCTTAAATGAAAGTTGACCATTTACCCAGAACTGTGTTTGTGCATTTTGGTTTCATTTGGAGTTTGAAAAAATTAGTAAGTGAACTCCCCTCTTATGGCACAATAAATATACAATGTTAACCATTACTTATTAGGGGTGTTATTATAATGTTAGTGTCATGCCCTGGCTGCGGGCCCCTGGCCGTTTCAGCGCATGACCCATGGAGAGGCCTCTAGCCTTCTCCATGCCGCTGTGGGCTCCCCAATCAGAGCAGCTGCATTCAGTTGACTCTGATTAGGGAGCCTACTTAGGTTAGGGTTTTCACCACACCCGGTGTGGTTTATTGTTTGTGCATCACAGCGTCACGGTTTGTCCTTTGTTTAATTCCATTGCACAGTGGATACGCTACACGTTTCTTTGTACACTGCTTATATGTTTTCTGCTGCTTGTTTACAGCACCTTTCATTTTGGGTGTACAGTCTGTGTTAGTTTGTGTCCTGTCTTTGTTCTGGATTAGATTCACCTTTTCATTTAACAATGTCTGCATTTGGTTCCACTCCACACCGCAACCGTGACAGTTAGTCCACACATGAATAACCAGCAATGCACCACTACAGACAAACAACTACGAACAGTTAAACAAAGCACATATAGACCCATAAAAATACATTGCTTTGTCATTATGGGATATTGTGTGTACAGTAATGGTGAAATACGTTTTTAATCAACTTTACATAAACCTAAAACATAGGAAAATGCAGAGAAAGTGAAGGGGCATTTGAACAGTCTACCCAGCTGTTATAAAACTGGGGTCTATGAATATGTATTATTCAATATAAAATCTGCCTGTCAAATTTAAGGAAATATATGGTCTGGGTCTGCCAGGAGGCTCTAACTAGGATGTTCTTTGATGAGACAATGATCCAAAGCTGCCTCTCGCGCCACACAATGGCTCACTGCCCAAAGAATTATGCTTTTGCATTGTCCGCCCCTGACCTAAACTCTACTAAAAACCTGTGGGTTGAGCTGAAAAGGTGAGTCCACAAGCGAGGAACAAAGAATGATGGATCTGGATATTCTGATATACGGATGGCATATTCTCAGTTATGACAGACACATCCTAAAATTATATCATATTAAACCAATCTGGAATCAGCAAAAAATCCTGTCCAACCTTTTGCAGGTAATATGAAGACAATGCCCTGAATGGACTGGAGATCGTCAGGAGAGTGTCAACATATTGATGCCTTTATGTTGTTTGTTTGTAGTCAAAACAATAGCTGGTAATTTTGAACAAAATGCAGGACCTGTCTTAAAATCCTACGACAAACGTTCTAACTAGCTGAAACTCACTTACGTCATGCGTCTGTAATACAAGGTTCTGCACAGGTATTTTTGGTGCCTCAGAAAAAGACATCTGCGGACATTACAGGTTGGGACAGTGTTACCTTGTAGAACACTGTTCCCCATTACTAACTGAAAACTAAACTAAAAAAGGTTCCTTAAATAAATATCATTAAGTATCATGTCAATAGGAAATGCTAATACACCTGAAAAGAATTCCTTGACTATAGATTTCTGCGTTGTTAATGGAGAAATCAAGGGTAACCAGATGTTGTAAAAATAACATTTGCCCTGGATCATTATTTAAAAATACAGAGATTTAATGTGAAGACTGCACCTGTGTCCAAGTAGAGCTCTCAAAAGAGTAAAACCTACTATCTAACCTACTTTCTACAGTATTAAATAAAAAGTGTCTGAATCACACTGTTAAATGCTTCACATTATGAGTAAAAGCATTGACAACTCCAATCTGAGTTAATGATGAAGCTAGAATTATTTAATTACAGTGCCCTTCAGAATTATTGGTAAACATGCTTGGTAAAGATTATGAAAGGACAATGATTTATCAGCTTGATCTTACGTTAGAAACGTAACCTTTATTTGAGGCACAACCTTTCAACAAACACATTGTTGGCACCTTGAAGAATTGATAGGAACCAATAAAAGTATTTCATAGAATAGAATTGTTTTTTTGTCATTAGAAACTGGTCAAGTCTAGGCTCTGGGTGGGCCACTCAAGGACATTCACAGAGGTGTCCCCAAGCCACTCCTTTGTTATCTTGGCTGTGTGCTTAGTGTCGTTGTCCTGTTGGACCTTCGCCCCAGTCTGAGCTTCATAGCGCTCTGGAGCAGGTTTCTATCAAGGATGTCTCTGTGCATTGCTTGCATTCATCTTTCCCTCAATCCTGACTAGCCACTGTGCTCATTACCACCTTCAGTGCTGCTGACCTTACATAGACAGGTGTGTGCCTTTCCAAATCATGTCCAATCACCTGAATTTATCACAGGTGGATTACAAACAAGTTGTATAAACATCAAGGATGATCAGTGAAACAGTGAAACACCTGAGCTCAATTTTGAGTGTCATGGCTTTGAATACTTATGCACATGGGATTTTGTACATTGTATTTTTTTGTTTTAATTGATTTGCAAAAATGTCCCAAAAAAAATAATTTTATCAATTTTGGAGTAAGGCTGTAACATAACAAAATGTGAAAAAAGTGAAGCGCAGTGTATACTTCTCGTGTGCACGGTACGTTGATCCAGATAACCCAATCCAGACAGGCCATGGAAAAAAACGGGAGATTTTAAACTTCCAGGTATTGTGTAGAGAATCTTGAGACATGTGGCCATGTACTATGGTGCTGAAACGTGGGGTGATGCATAGCGATTCTGTGCATTCAAATGCTGACTGATCAATGGTAACGTTGTTCATTTTATATTGGCTAATATGTTTCTATGCCCTACCTTCACTGCCACCATGTAGCACCTGTTCACGGTCGACATCAGCAAGCCGCTGAGGCACACAACCCCACTACCCACCATCTCTACAAGCCATTAATCAGGGAAGAGCACACTTTGTGCCAGTAAATCATTGAAAGTGAGCATTCTCCCACTGAATTCCGGTTACCACATTACACTGCAATCAGACCAAGATCCTGGTGAGAATGACAATCAGGCAAGACAATGAGCTTCCATTACATGGCTGTTGACAGTTTGCGCAGACATTCTTTGGTTGTGCAAATCCACTGTTTCGTCAGCTGTCTGAGTGGCTGGTCTCAGATAATTCGAAGATAATTCTGGATACTGATAATGCTGTTAAATCACTTTCTCGTTATGCCACACCTGGCAGGTGGATGGATTATCTTGGTATGTGAGAAATACTCACTTACAGGAGGAATTTTAAAATATGTCAGAAAACACAGAGAAATGTGCTTTTTACGCAATCAATTATTAACACTACAATTATGATAATCCCCATTGAAAAAGTTGTCTACTGCATCAACACACAATAGTTGGTGTGATTAGTGCTAATAATTGTAATCTGTAATCAGGGCAGAATGCTCTCTGTAGAGTTTTAGAGGGATACTGTTAAGCCAGTGTCTCTCCCCTCCGGCACAACACATGAATATGAGATGAAACCACCTGTCTACTTGTTAGCATTACTTAAAGTTGTCACCTTGCCTCCTGGTGGTCGGTCCGCCTCCGGGCGCGTGACTCTCCAGCGTTCGACGTCGCCGGCCTTCTAGCACCATCGTATGTGTTTGTCCTGTTTCCCATGTCCTGTGAAGGCACCCTTCCCTGATTCCCTTCAGCTGCACCCAGTTAACTGGGTATTTAAACCCCTGTGTGTCTTGTCTCCGTGTGTGTTATTGTCGCTGTTGCGTGTAGCCTACGTGCCTTGTTCGTGCCTGCGCGCACGCCTTTCTCATTCCAGCCTGTTTAGGCTTATTATTTAGGTTTGCCAATAAATCGAACCTTGTTCACCACATCTGCGCCTTGATCCGGTTCTTTTCATTCACCAGACGTCACAAAAGTACACTGTTATTACTGTTTCTATTCTAAATGAATTGTCCAATTTCTAAAATGTTGTGGGTTGGCTGCAAAAAGATTATTAACCAATATAAATTAGGCTATAACATAACAAAATGTGGAGAAAGTAATCTGAGCCAAAGCATCAGTCACAATAATGTTACTGGGATGAGGTGGGACAAATGTGCTGGGAGAACGGATTTGTTTTAATTAAAATAACTTCCACTTGATAGTACTTTAAGCAAAACAAGAAAATAAGAGAGAACAAAGTTACAAACAAAAGTTAGAAAGGTTACATTAGGAAATTAAGAAATTAAATAGGGACATTGATCGTTAAATCAATCAAAAGCATTATTTACATCAGCAGTTGTCACAAAGTGATGTGTAAGTGTCCCAATACATTTGTCCATATAGTGAATTATAAAGAGTATTACTGTACATTTAAAGTACAGTATTTTTTGCCTTATGGGGCGCACTAGATTATAAGGCGCACTGTCAATGAATGGTCTATTTTCGATATTTTTTCATATATAAAGCGCACCGGACCATAAGGCGCATTAAGCGACACACACACTGTAATATGAGGGTGCAGCACAGTATGTATTACTCCGCGACGATCCTGGCTACGGTAGCCGTAATGCTGCAAGCGGTGTGGCTTTGTATTTTACCAAAGTCGTACTAAAACATTTTGACTTAGCGCCGTGAGCGCCTTGTACCACACAAAATCGCTTTGAGGTCAGTAAGCAAAACCAGAATTAATCCATATATAAGGCACTTCGGATTATAAGGCGCACTGTCGTTTTTTGAGAAAATTAAAGGCTTTTAAGTGCTTTTAAAATACGGTACCAAAGATAGTTCTCCGGAGTTGAGATGCTGCAAGAGCAAAGATGCATGCAGATGTGAGTAAAAAGCCGGAGAGAGCTTAACCAAACCCCACTCAAGTTTATATCCCAGAACATTAATGGTTTTTCGTACAACCATTTTCTGTTGGTTCTGAGCTACACCAAATATAATTCTCTAAAACAACTTGGCTGAAAAGCGGTTTTACAGATTCCCTAAAATGTATTTTTGAAAGATTGAATATCAGTTCCCTTAGGGCATTGCTGTGAAAGAAATTACCATTTTAAAACTACAATTTTAGAGTGTAGTTGTGTTACTCTGAACACATTCCCCCTAAGGAAACAGTTGTGATCCTACCCCACACAGCAATTCTACACAAAATTATTCATATCACTTTGATGAAATCTTGTCTGGTCGTTGAGCCGAATGTTTAACAACTATTAAACAATTCCATTTATTATTGATTTTCTGTGACTGTAAAGAAACGCAACTGTTAGTGCCTTCATAGGCAAAAACAAAACGCACACAAGACATTTTGCCTGGGAATCACCCTGACTCAGATCAGCCACTTCAATAAAGCCCAGCTCGAAGCAGTGGCGCTGCCTGCCTAAACAGAGAATTTAATTAAACTCAGTTACTGTGTACTCAACCATGCTGGAATTAACCCTCTATCTTTCCCATTTCTTTATTATCTCCTCTCTTTCTCTATTAAAGTTTAGCCAGTTGTCAAAAATAATTGGTCCTCCCACCAAATACCACAGCAAACATATTGTCACTTAAAGATGCAGGCTAGAACTTTTTTAAACATGCTGGATGGAATAACATACCTCACTTAGCCATAAAGCCTGAGTTTGGTTTTAATGACATGGGGCACAAATTGGCATATTCAGAACATAGTGGACCATTTTTAGGGGCCCTTTTGGGTTTGACAATAACACTTTTACAACCAGTAACAGTTCCAGAATGGATCTTTAATAATATAGTAAATGTTTGCCTATTGACGGATTTATTTGTATTGGAAAATGCATGTATCACTAGAGAATTACGCCTCACACAAAATCCCCTTCATTCTGTATGCACACTATGGTCATGGAATAAATACCCATTCAGATCCTACTTCCTAGTGCACTTGTTTACACCGGGCCCTGCTTATCTTCATCGTTTTGTCCTGACTGTAATTCCAGACCGTTAGGACCGTGAATGCGCGTCCCTGCGGTCTCTCAGTATGTATCCGTGCCCTGTGTTCCCGAGGGGCTGCTCAGAATGGCATGTCTGTTTAACCTGCTGCTCTGCCCACACACTGAAGTTCCTTATTTAGAAGAGCCAACACACATCGGGCTCCTCTTGCTTTCCGCAATACAGAAACACTTCTTTTAGTGAAGCCTTATTCATTATTTACATCCCAGGCTGACTTCCTCAGGCACACAGAGAAAGACCACAGGCAAATTGAAATTCAAACGTTTTTAAACTCGCAGCTGTCACTCAAAGCTGTGTGGACCTGCTCTGAAGTTAAAAGGCTATGGTTTTGTATTGTCTTACACTGCCTTTGCTATTCTTTAACGTTCATTAGATTAGATATTTTTGGTCTCTTGATATATATATATATTTATATATCCATACACATGAATGAATATATATATATATATATATATATATATATGTATATGTTTATATATAATAATATATGTAGCATTTGTAAATTGACAAGCCATGTTGCAAATCACTATAGCCAACAATGTAACAACATTTTATATTCTGCAGTCAGTTTCATTTGTCCATTGGAGAGACATCCCCATTGTGATACATTGAAAGTGGCGGTGCTTACCGTGACACAGCTGTGGTATGTAGCGGGGCTAGGGGCTTACAAAGCAAGCATGGTACGCTTTTGAGATATTCGTTCAGCCACCCAATCTCCCCTTCCAGGTAAGATTTGGTCCACATATAAATGTATTTACATTTAGCACTGGAGTTTAGGTTACAAAAATGCCTTTAAAATGTAGAAATTCCATCTGACTGTAGGCATAGTAAGAGGTGTTGTTTTGGATGATGTGCCTTTTGTATTTTGAAAGCTGTAGAAGACACAGGGCTGTTACTATGGTAAGAGTGCAAGTTTGCTGTGTTCTTTCACCTCACCTAACATGATAAAATGGAGTGCACTGTATCTACCAAACCCATTTACATAGATGGAATTAGTATTAAAATAAGTATTTGTTTCATGCTAATCCAGGACGCTCCTTCTTTCCTCCTTGTATTTAACATTGTATTTCTGCCCAAATATATGTCATGGAACACAGTTTTTTAAAAGTCAGACCCTTTGTTCTGTGTCTGGCGGGCAGTTAGTGACAACTTTGAAAGAAAATACAGCAGGAATTTGTCATTCATTATCATTGCTGTGTTGTTGTGTGGTTACATAAAAAATAAATGTTCTGAAAAATACATCAGCTGAATGGTGTCATGTAATAGAACATGGCACTGCATATTCACAGAAACATCATGTTTGTAATTTTAGGCCAATATACATCATACTTTAACTCAAATGATGACATATTAATGTACATCTTTGCATAACACAGTGTATACGCCTGATTTCTTATGGGTTTGGGGCTCGAACACAAAAAGAGAACATTGTTCACAGATCATTTCTGAACGATGAGAGCATAGACATGCATGCACAAACACTCATTCTCACAGTCACTCAAGAGAATTGGTCCTGACAACCATAACGTTTGGCTCCTCATCTATCAATAATTAATCTAATAAGTGGAAAATACATTTAGATTAGAGAATAACTCAACTGAGAGGTTATATATATTTGAAGACACCTTACTCTATCATGTTTACCCACTCTGTTAACGTCCCCATTTCCTGTATTCCTGGTGGGGCCTTAGAACAAGAAGAGAATGTGAGGATTGTTCTGAGGTAACTAGCGAGCGGTGAGCTGTAACCACTATGTTCTAGCTCTTTCCCACTGCAGAACTGATACTTGCTGGTCCATGAAAAGTGATAAAAACACTTAAGACAATACCCCTCTGCACTGCCAGCTCCTGATTGGAAGAGAGTATAAAAGGTGTAGCAGTGCTGGTGGACTGTATTACAGTTATCTTTCTTCTGACAGAATGGCAGGGTTTATTTCCTGCAATCCTGCAGATTCCTTGTTCATCTGGTCCAAACCTTTGTTCGAGGTCCGTAATGTTTTCCGTCTTTTTACTTTTCTTTTATTATTACCAATCCGAAGTGGGGACGTATCTACTGAAATCAATTGTAACAACCAATCAATGAGAAACACAGTAGAAGGCAATGTGAAGGGTAAATAAAAAAAACAGAACCACTGCGTTGAGGGGATTGTTTCAGTCTAGCTAGATGTTAGACCAGTGACCCAAAACAGTAAAATATGTATACACATGTCTGTCAGTTGAAGAAAGTCTGACATGTATATAAAGCGCAATCAGCTGAGTGACAAGGCCAAAACTGAGGATAGATACCTTAGATCCCTGTTCCTGAACTATCATAGTTCCGGGTAACTATCTAGAACTGTTTAGTGTTATCTCTCAAAGCAAACAGATTTCACTGGGGGGAAAGTGCTGAATCACACCTTAAATGAAATGGACATCAGGAGAGGTTGGAGGCAGGTTTAGGGAGTTGGCAGGAGATCAGGAGAGGGTGGAGAGAAGAGAGAGGGTGGAGAGAAGAGAAAGGGTGCAGAGAAGAGAAAGGGTGGAGAAAAGAGAGAGCATGGAGAGAAGGGAGAGAATTGAGAAAAGGGAGAGGATGGAGAGAAGGGAGAGGATGGAGAGGTGGGAGAAGATGGAGAGAAGAGAGAGGGTGGAGAGAAGAGAAAGGGTGCAGAGAAGAGAAAGGGTGGAGAGAAGAGAGAGGATGGAGAGACTGGAGAGGATGGAGAAAAAGGAGAGGATGGAGAGAAGGGAAAGGATGGAGAGAAGGGAGAGGATGGAGAGAAGGGAGAGCGTGGAGAGAAGGGAGAGCGTGGAGAGAAGAGAGAGGATGGAGAGAAGGGAGAAGGTGGAGAGAATGGAGGAAATGGAGAGGGTGGAGAGAAGGGGAGGATCAATATAGGGAGAGGATGGAGAGATGAGTTTGCTGCATGCATCAAGGATTGAATTCAGCAGAGATAAACTCTCTAAAGCAGATATTCACTTTGAAAACAGAATCAATAAACACACACACAGACAGACCAAAAGACGGACATACCGACAGACAGGCATACACGCACACAAACAAAAGGATATTCTGATGCAAAGTAAACATTCAAAATCCTCAATCATGCATCAAATGCAGGTTTAAACTTCTGTGAAACCTATTTTGCTATAACTTGTTTTTGAAGTGCAATCTGTTGTCAGTGAGTGTGCGCGTATGTACAAGCACATGTTTTCAAAGCATACATGCATAGTCACGTAGTGACACCAGGTTGCACACACATTTAAAACAAAATGTTTAAATCCCCAGAACAAATGTACAATAAAACAACTTTGACTATGGTCATAATTACAGTGTTTAAATACAAGAATATCTCTGGGTATAGTGAAGCTGACCATGACCTTCCTAGCAGCATAGCCAATGGGTTATAATATGTAGGCCTACTTTTTGATGCTGTCAGCTCGTGGACATGGTGCTGACTCCCAGAATCCCTACTGACACAGTGCACTGATAACACTGTGTGACGCAACATCACCATCCTCATCCAACTGCCAATTAGACAGAAACGGTTGTGGATGTGCAGAGCTGGTTAGAGACACATGCACAAACCAACTCGCCCTACTGAAAACAACACAACCAAACATAGAGATGTGAGACCTGTGGTGACTCATTAAAATCACAGCAAACGTTGTGACTGTATCTGGTGAGAAATGTTTTTGGGCTTTGATTTTGTCTTTTTTTTTCAAACTCTGCAAAACGTTTTACACCCTTTGTATAGAGCTGCATCTTTTCCTCTGTTTCAAGTTTGATGACGACATCAATTTTGTGTTCAGTTTGTAGTAGATATTCTTCCATCTGCCAGGTGGATGGGAGGAGTTGAAACATTGAAGTCTCACAGGTAGGAACATACCTTTACCTGGAACTAGACTTCTATTGTCAAATGGGGTAAGTGTTTGAGAGGATTTTGACCAATGTTGCCCAAATCATGGAACACAAGCAGTACTTTTTCCAGAGGTGTAAGAGTTCCAAAGTTAAAGTACATTACTTGGCGTGTACAAGCTGAGGGAAGTTTTAATTCAGACATAAATTACCAGGTAGTTCATAACAAAACAGTGAAATAAAATGATAATTTACATAATTGAATGAGTCAAAAACCCACTTCTGAAGTGCAGAGTTAAAATTCTGAAACACAGCCAGGTAATTTTACTAGACATATAAGAGTAAAAGTACTTGCCAGAGCAAAACTGGCCAGCCAACTGCCCAGAGCTTTCACCCATTGAAAACACTTGGCCCATTAAGAAACGAAAAAATAGGACAAAGGAGACCTTAAACTTTTAAACAGCTGAAACGCTATATCAAGCAAGAATGGGAAAACATTTCACTTTCAAAACTACAGCAATTAGCCTCCACAGTTCCCAAATGCTTACAGAGGGTTGTTAAAGGAAGAAGTGATGCAACACAGTGGTAAACAAGAGTTTACCAACTCTTTTGAAATGTGTTGCTGGAATCAAATTCAAAATGGGCCTGTTTTTTTGTATATGTTGTCTTAGAACTATTTTCAATTGGTTATGGGTATAAAGGATTTGCTCATCATCGCATTCTGATTTTTTTTTTTTTATGCAGTGTTTATGTAAAAACATTGAAATTGCATGCTTACAATTTAAACTTTTCTGACATATCTGTTGCAACAAATACAAATGTAAGCTTATGTAATGACTTAGATTTACAATAAAACTATGGTGTTAGCAATCACTCGTTTTCCAGGTAAAATCAGAAATGCACACCGGAAAATGATGCCTTGCAAAGTGACAATTTAAAGCCGGCAGAGGATGCACAAGATATAATAAAAGATTGATTTGTATTTACCCACACTAAACCTGCATCTATTTAAGGCATGATATATTTAAGGAGGAGGAGCGAACTCCCTCTGATTCATATCAACCCTGAATCAAAGGATTTCTTTTGTGGTGGCACAGGAATATCTTATAGGAAAGTTACTTGAGCAGATTTTGAATTAAAAAATTTACCAGATATAATAAAAGGAAGCGAAGGTTCCAGGATCAACAACCTAACCCTCACACGTGTTTAACATAGTATGCAAAGATGGCACTATGTGGATGGAAATGTTTAGTTCATTGTTGAGGTTGGGATTTAAGCTATAGACCAGAAAACATTTAGCACAATATAATTAACTGAGCAATATAACAGATTTGAAAAATGTTTCTCATTTTTCTTTGACAAGGTCAGCGAGTAAACAAGGTCAACAATCTACAATTGATCCACAGCTTAACTACTACAATCTGCAACTTCACAGTCCGAACATAAACACACTTTCCAGCATTTTCAAAATCATAATAAATGTAGTCTTTCCAGGGAAAGGAGAAGGAGATCAGTTAACAGCAGAAACTCCTCTCCCCATCTGGTATTCTCCAGCTGGCTTCTCAACTGATGAAATTCACGCAAGTTGGAATAGCCTTAAATTGTTTACTTATATCTTTGGTGTGCCCCTCAATCAGTTGTTGATTTTGGTTTACATTGACAGTTGTTAAGCCATTTTGTTCTTTATTGTAATGTCTTACAAGGATTGGACCAAAATGCAGTTAAGCGTTTGCAATAGGTTTTATTTCACCTATATAAAGCGCTGCGATAGCGCAGTCAAACTCTTCCAGAGTAATAAGTAGAACAGAGAATATGTTCTCTCTTAGCACATCCGTGCAGACAAGTAACAGTAAGACAATAACGAACACAGAGACAAGACACAGGAGGGATTAAATACACAGGCAACAAGCAACAGCTGCCGGGAATCAGGGAGGGATGCGTTCACAGGACATGGGAAACAAGACAAACAGGGACAGTGGTGCCTAGAAGGCCGGCGACGTCAAACGCCGGGGGGCTGCGCGACCAGGGGAGCGGCCACCGCTAGGTGGAGACGTGACATTTATTTAATATATTTTGTTAATTGAGCACTGATGTGTGATTTGTGATGTGCGATGTGTTCCTTCAACCTTTTTCAGCTGTGGCGATTATTTTTTTACAAACATATTCACAGAACATTTACCAAACCAAACATTTAACATCAATCAACAACATTAGACAAAATGTTTTAGTATAAAGATAAAAAATATAAATATATCTTGTTCCATACGAATCCTGAATCACACTTTTAGGTATGTCATGGCAACATCAGCTAGCTAAGCCCATTTTTGAAGAAAAATTGCAATCATGTTTAACAGTTATACTCTGACCAGGGAATGTGCAGGCCATCAAATCAAAGTGGGTTCTGACAAAACATTGAAATGTGTCACTTTCACATGGTTGTAGTAAATTATAGTTTTGGGGATTTCAAGAAAAAATTACATTGTTTCTACTCTCATTGACTTGCATGAGAAACCCCAAACCACAGTCTGAGCCCTCATGTCAGCATCACAAGTGATCTTGGAAGTCTTGCCATGTTGAGCCTCTGGGTTTAAAAGCTCTGTGAGAAGACTGTTGATAGCCCCTTTTATTGGGTGATAATATACTTGAATACTGCATTTATCCCAACATCAAAAGGAAACTACCAAAATAAGATGGATGACAGGCTAAAAAACAAATCCCAGCCCTAGGGCCAGAGTGTGGGTTTACCTAGAGGAGTTAAACCAAAGCTTTTTCCCTGCCACTTCATTAACTGCACCCAACCTGGATGCACTCAAGCTGGGGTTATACTGGGTACACTCTAAGGGCTTATTTACATTACGAGAGAAAGAAAAAAACATTAGATAGATTTATCTTACTTTTCAGAATAATTTCCATGTTGGTTGAATTTACACAGACATTTTCGAGACATACTATGCAGGATTGTATGTGTAAATGTACTTGGCAAGAAGGCTGATTCTGATTCCGATTGAACACATCAATCGAGGGTAGATAGATTGTGTGAAAACTGCACAGAATCTTGATTGTCTTCACGCTCGCAAACCTCCAGGAGGCTCAATTGAAAATGTGGAACACGCTACTTGGGAAGGTGGCGCCTCGAGGAATCAACATATAATAAGCAAAATAATCTAGCATTTCAAGTCTTCTTCGATATGTCACAGAAAATGGAGTGTAATGTAAACAAGCCCCCGAGTCCTTGCCACTGAAAGCCATCCCCAACAAAATGATACAGCCACCGACATGCTTCTCCACAGGTCTGGAATTGCCAAGCAGTGCCAGATTATCCCCCAGACACGACACTTGGCATTGGGGCCCATCTTGGTTTCACCAGACCAGAGAAGCTCCAAGCAGGTTGCAATGTGCCTTTTACTGTGGACTGACTTCCATCTGGCCGTTCTACCTGCAGAGATGATGCTGCAGAGATGATTGTCCTGATTTTGGTTCATCTCCCTGACCAAGGCCCTTCTCCACTGATTAGTTAGTTTGGCCATGCGGCCCGCTATAGAAAGAGTGTTTGTGGTTCCAAATGGCTTTCTTTTAAGAATGATGGAAGTCCCTATGTTGTGGGGGATTTTAAATTCTGCAGACATTTTTTGGCTCCCTTCCCAGACCTGTCTCACAGCTTTACAGACAATTCCTTCTACCTAATATAGACAGGTGCATCCCTTTCCAAATCACGTCCAATTGAATCTGTAATTAAACGTGTATTTAAATTAATCAGTAGGAACAAACTCATGGATAATATATGTAAAAATGTATATTAGAAAAAAAAAGGTTATTAAACCTGTTTTTGCGTTGTCATTATGGGGTATTGTGTGTAGATTTATTCGCTAAGTTACAGCCTTAGAACAAGCGTAGTCTTTTTCCGTTATGCAAATGCTCAATTGTAGGTTCTACGCTGTGTCTATATTATCATTAAATAATCAATATGGGTAATTGTGGACTGGTTGGCGTGAAAATCTTGGGCCACTTTTTGTTCCCGGTCCCCTGTTTTTGTTGTGGTACAATGTCACAACTAAATTTGTAACTTTCGAGTACTCTTTACTTTTATTTCAGCAGTTTTCTCTGATCTCAGTCAATATAAATAAAATAACTGGTGCATAACTCTTTTTTACATCATCCATTCAAATTAAAACCCACACTTAATCAAAACCAAAACTGACCCCCAAGGACACATAACGCAAAGCAGTGTTCATTGCAGGCATTTAATATACTGTCCTTAATAAACTCAGGTAATGCCTCCACCATGACGTCTCCCCCAAAGGGCTTCCACCATAGGGCTTCCACCATGAAGTCTCCACCATGGGGTTCTCCACAAAGGGGCCTCCACCATGGGGCCTCCACCATGGGGTCTCCACCATGGGTTCTCCACCATGGGGTCTCCACCATCGGTGCTCCACCATGAGGTCCCCACAAAGGGGCCTCCACCATGGGGTCTCCACCATGGGGTCTCCACCATCGGTGCTCCACCATGAGGTCCCCACAAAGGGGCCTCCACCATGGGGTCTCCACCATCGGTGCTCCACCATGAGGTCTCCACAAAGGGGCCTCCACCATGAGGTCTCCACCATGGGGTCCCCACAAAGGGGCCTCCACCATGGGGTCTCCACCATGGGGTCTCCACCATCGGTGCTCCACCATGAGGTCCCCACAAAGGGGCCTCCACCATGGGGTCTCCACCATCGGTGCTCCACCATGAGGTCTCCACAAAGGGGCCTCCACCATGAGGTCTCCACCATGGGGTCTCCACCATCGGTGCTCCACCATGAGGTCTCCACAAAGGGGCCTCCACCATGGGGGCTCCACCATGAGGTCTCCACAAAGGGGCCTCCACCATGGGGCTCCACCATGAGGTCTCCACCATGGGTCCTCCACAGAATTGACAAATTGAAAAATTGTTTTTTATTTCAATTCAAATGGCAATATATTACATTTAAACGATTTGAAAAAATATTACATATGTTTTAACAATCATGAATTTGTCCCTGGTGGTACATTTATGATACCAATGTCCTTTAAAATAAGGAGCCGTTCTGAACAGCTTTTCTAATCTGCAAATGGTATCTTTATGATGGTTTTGGCATTTTGTGGATTGCATTTACTACCACAGCAACAGAGGCAATGTATCTCAAACTGTTGTTGCAAGGAGGCATAAAAACATAGAAAAAATAAATAAAAGTACTCTTGAGTACTATAGCTCCATGACGTTCCAACAGGAGAACTATAAAAGCACAATGGGAGCACTTTGTCAATTGTGCAAACAATTAGATAAGAATCTGTTAATGTTTACAGTCAGAGAATAAAAGTGTGTACAACAGGAAAGAAAACCTTGAAAAGACACTTAACCACTCTTTGGGTGTACTACGCATGGATGAAGCACTGCATACAGAAACAATGGGTGGGCCTTATTACTACAATAGATATTCCAAACGGCACTAACCAAAATACAACAAACTCTGTATTTCACCTGGAGCCACAATAATTGATTTAAAAAGATGTTTTTGCAAAAACAATTTCATGCAAGCGTAGACTGTTGTGGGATGATTTTGTTGCATAGGCATTTCAAAAACATAACAGCCTTAAATAAACGTTATGGCCTTAAATAAAACATTATTAAGTAAATTATAGAATTATTAAGTGAATTATTAATTTAAATAGTAACTCTTATCCTAAAAATGTTGTTATGGCCCACCACTGCAGTCCAAAAAAAGTGGGTACAATAATTTTGGGGGTGGGTTTTTTGACAGCAGTACAGGAACACACTTTAGGTTAGTTTTAGCTTGTTCTGCTGACTCAGCTAAAACATGGAGACTGATACTGAGTCCCTGCAATCAAATAAAACTGAATGGTCAAATGAGGTCAATGACTTCTCTGGAGGAAGGAGATAGGATGGTGGACATGTCCAATTGGTGCTGCAAGCCACATGTCATCCATAATGTTCGTTTGTAATCCAGTTTAAAAAAACTGAGGGAAAATACAGGGCATTGTCAGCACTATGTATGCCTGTACTGGGTTGAAAAACATTTCTTTTTTAATATCTGTTATTATAAATACCTTTTGCTATTTATTGGAGTAATTTAACATTCACAAAACATTTACTTACATTTAAGTATATGTATGGTTATTTAACCAAAACTGTGCACCAACTTTTATTTGGAAGCGTTTTATATTACTCCTTTGGAACAGTACAAACAATTTCAGGCAATCCTTTGAATAGATTTTCTGAGAAATTGTTCAACAACCAAATTGATTTTCAAGGAGAATGGATGAGCGATGGGGCTTATGAAATGTTACCACAAGCAATAAGAAGTACATGTCGGATATATGCCTATGATATAATCACACTTATCCAAAACTGAGCAGAGTTGCTGCTGAGAAATAATTCCATGTATCCTCAGCAGTTGCTAAGACAAAATTAAATGAAATGAAACTTGTTAACGCACAATTGTCATCTTTCATTAGACAACCCAACAACAATTATTGAAGTTGTTTCCCTAACCCAGTTGGGTATTTTTATTATTTTAAATGACTTGTGAGACTAGTCAGAATTAAGGAAAGGATGAAAGTAGCAAAATACAGAGAGGTCCTTGAAAAAGGAGCCATACAGGACGTAGAGATTTCACAAGAATTATAAAAACAAACACAGGATGCAAATGGCAAAATACACACATATCATTTAAGTAATATAGAATTGCAGATGCTCTTATCCATCGCAACGTATGCACTTTTTCTTTTGAGGCCAATTTCTAATAATTTTGGCAGACATCTCTGATTTACAACTTCAGTACAAATCTTTACAAATATCTTGAAAATGCACTGTATCCTTGATTTACAAAACACCACACATTTGTATATACAGTGAAGGAAAGAAAATGTTATTGATCCCCTGCTGATTTTGTCCGTTTGCCCAAATCATTTTGTCTGTTTGCCCACTGATAATTTTAATGGTAGGTCTATTTGAACATTGAAAGAGAGAATAACAACAAAGAAAAAGAAAAACACATTTCAAATAAGTTATAAATCGATTAGCAAGTAAAATGAGTATTTTGTCTTGGTGTTCATGCTGGATTAAAACAATATAACCCGACCAGGTGCAGTGAGTTCGGCACACATTGTAGACAGATGTAGAAAAACACTGGCGGAAAGAACTTAGTAAAAACACCTTAATTGTCCTGTGGACATGTTTTAACAGAGAGGTTTGAACCTGATGGATGAGCAAAAGACAGATGCAAGCTGACCCAGGTTGCTCCATGCTGATGGCTGCTATTGATTTGTACTTATAGAGGACATAATTGGGAATCAGTGACAGAGTGAGAGAGGTAAAGCCAGACTTGGAGTGATGGTAGCCATCTATTTGCTATTTTCTCCACCCCCAGTAAATTATTTTTCAGAAAACTTACTTTGCCGAAGGCTGACAGTGGTGGATTAGTGTAAATGCTAGCAAATTAAACATTATAAGTATAGTATTTTTTATCACAGCCCCTGAACTGCTCCCTTGATGTGACTCTGTTTTAATTAACCAACCCATTAGGGCCTTGCACAACCAACAAACTGTTCACAACAAACAAACCCAGCAATCAACCACTGCAGCTGGGAAAAGGGAAAGAAGTTATTAATTATGTCTGATTAACCAATAAAAAAGCATCAAGCATAGGTGTAGCTCAAAAGATTAACGGGTAATTAAATAGACCTGCTCATAACAGAGGTGTGTTGGATAGAAGGTTGTCACTAGTTGCAACAGCCACAAATTCAGATGGCCCGCTAATATGACCAATCAGATGTGATGAAGTTAATAGACTCACCTACTCTGCTATTTTATTCATGTTTCAATTGGGCTTTAGGAATAAGCATAGCACAATAACAGCAGAAGGTTTTAAATATTATCACTAAAGCCGTTTATAAAAAAAACTGCATGGTTTGCCAACTATCTGTCTTTTAGCACTCAGTTCATTCAATTTAATGTGCTGGCCTTTGAAAAATTGTCTGTCTTGACTGGTGTGCCCCAGGGCTCGGTACTTGTTCCCCCCTTATACTATATTTATATAAAAAAATCTAGACAAAAATTAGCAAAATCCTTGTTTTAGTTTTGAAGCTGAAACACAGCCTCGGCAATGCTAAATAGTTTTGCGCCGCCACAGGAAAAAATATATAAAATCCTTTTTTTTCAACGCCGAGCGCAGTATACCTTAGTGCCTGAGCAGAGCAACAACAACAGACACACGACGTTCGGAGTACCAAGCTAGCGAGTAGCGAGTGAGCCACGCGCACGTTTGTTAACCCTTTATGCACCCTTTTCGTAAATCTGCATTCCTACAGACTTTGCCTGAGGGAATTGCTTAAGTGAAACACGGGGGTTACCAGGGGAAGCCCGAAAGCGAAGGAAAACCCGCCTCATTAGAAGAAAGAAGAACGATGAACAAACAAGCTTGGATGGAGTAGCCGACCCCGACATCAACATTGTTCGAAACAAATGTGCATGTA
>JACXGK010001022.1:70089-80730 GCA_016801125.1 Novumbra hubbsi
TGTTTAAGGTCAACGCTTCATTTGCTATGTTTCGATACCAGTGCTAGGCCCAGACTCGTTGTTTAAGGTCAACGCTTCATTTGCTATGTTTCGATACCAGTGCTAGGCCCAGACTTGCTGTTTAAGGTCAACGCTTCATTTGCTATGTTTCGATACCAGTGCTAGGCCCAGACTCGTTGTTTAAGGTCAACGCTTCATTTGCTATGTTTCGATACCAGAGCTAGGCCCAGACTCGTTGTTTAAGGTCAACGCTTCATTTGCTATGTTTCGATACCAGTGCTAGGCCCAGACTCGTTGTTTAAGGTCAACGCTTCATTTGTCTATAGCTGACATGCAAAAGCTATCGAAAAACTGTGTGGAGTTTTTTGGAAAAATATTATGTAATATTTACCTAGTGAATTCTATATTATTTTATGTGTATTATTAACATGTCGATATTTAATGTTTTTAATATCATGGTAATCGTCAATACTGGTATTTCACAACACCCGTAATACCAGCATTTGATTTCATATAATATGTAGAAGATGCTATCTAGAGTATAACCTAAAATGTTTATTCGGATATTTCCATATAACCCTTTGAAGAACCTTCTTTTGTTTCAGGTAAAATGCCCTTTAATTTGAAGGAGGTTCTACCTTTACTGGTGTACTATGGGGACACCTACTGTGTGTGAGCTTCACTTATCACGGATTCTGTATGTGTTCATAAAATATACCAAATATTATGTAAAGAAAAAATCATTTTACAGAATAGCTTTTATTTGCTCTCCCACTACATCCCTAGTGGAACACAGAAACATGTTTTCTTCTTGCTTTTCATAGATGCAAATAATAGCAATTCCACCACAAACGGTTATAGATATTCGGTACCTTTTCAGTATAACTCCACTGAGAATGGACGTTAGCTTACAGAGCTATATTGGATTGCAGGGGAATACTAGACTCTGAGGACTCGTGATAAAACAAATATTTTAGATTTATTTTTTCCAGCCCAAGTACGGTGCTCTTCCGAGTTCAACTACCTAGTTAGAGGCACCCATAACAGAGATAACCAAGTAAATGGGCCATCATGAACATTCCTACAAAGCATATCTTAGTGGAATACGTTTAAAGCCTTCCTGTGACAGTCATTATATTACATGTGGACAAAACGTTTTGTAATTCAAAGTTGCTGCTCTGATGCAGTGCAACCTCCTATGCTTTGTCCACATTCCATACTGGGGGCTTAGATGACATCTGCACATTAATATATCATGTCCTGTAAGTTGTACTTGGAAAAGTACTGGAGACAGTCCTGGGTGTATTACGGAATCATTTTACCAATTCAAAATCCCCTGAACAAATTCAGCCTATTCCTCTGAGGTCATGACATCATCATCTTCTGTTATAAATGTCTCTTTGTGTGTGAACAGCAGAGACATGTTTACTGTCAGCATTAAATGGGGCACTTGCTGTTTTATCACACTGAGAATAGAGACATTGAAAGGTTCTTTGAGCATCTGCTGTTGAGAGTGGGGTCAAAGCAAGAGATGAGCCATTATTAACCCTAACCCAGAAGCAATTTAGGTGCCTTTCTCAAGGAAAGACTGGGAAAAAAAACTCTGGGATTTGAACCTGCATCACTTTGATTACTGGACCAATGCAATAACCACTATGTTACCTGCAACATTAGCAGTTATCCCCTGTCTTTCATGAATGTAAAACTCAGTGACCCATTGTTGTTAAAAACTTTGACTGTTCTGTTCCAACGCATTACCCCCAAATCCAATCCACTTAATTTCCATGGACCTCATTTCATGCTTGAACACAGTCCAGGTTTAGTGGATAGATTTAGTTCTTAACAGAGTTTCAGAACACTTGTGATGCAAACAGTTTGAGGTATATTACAGAGATAGAGAATGAAATGAAACTAACATTATATAGAAAGGTAAAATGGTGTGAACACAGAGAGACAAGTGCAATTATTATAATATAAAGATATTTGTCAAACAATGTACTAATTAACATATTTTTAATTACTATAATTGATAAAGTGTATATATATATATATATATATATATATATAAAAATTTCTTGTTTTATTATATTATGTTTGTTATCACATGAGTGAAATGCTTGAACGTTAATGTGACACAACAATTGCCTCCAGTTCTGATAAAGGGCTTGTCAAGTAGGCTAATCAACTAGTGGTGGACCCTTCTGCATTTATTTAAACTGTCTGCATCTCTACTCTTTCCTCAGGTGTTTTTCTCTTTATGTACCCTGCCTCCATCTTCTCACTTTCTCAGGCTCCGTATCTGCATTGTTTTACTATAAATTGGCTATACTATCATCTAGTTGTAACTTATTTTAACAGAAAACATATCGTTTATAATTATGAATATGAATAATTTATTACATTTACTAATTTATACTATACTTTGGTTTGCTAGCTAGCACACATTCAGCAGAAGAAAACATAGCTAGATTTTAAAATAACATAACGGACACCACTAAAATAAATGGGAAGCTAGCGAGTTAAAACACGTTATCATATGTGCTGTTCTCCGCCACTGTTGATTGATTTTGGTATGACAAGAAAATCACCTGTTGGCTGTCTGCCTGTGTGACGGAGAAGCACCGTCAGCAGCATTCTTAATAGGCCGTCCAAACATCTCCATAGTGGTGCTGCACTTGACAGGATCGGCTTCAGGAGAACGTTACCGGTTTTCTCGGCACCACCTTTTCTTTTTGTCTTGACTTTAGCAGGAAATATATGTTAGGAAAAGCAGAATGTTCTGCTAATATGTTGGACACTCCTCCTCCCCCGTCAGTATTGAAACATCGGGATGGTCCATGTGTGTTACCCTTGTGCAGACCTGTGTGCGCCAGGGAGTTAACGACAGGGAGAGAGCATTTGAAGTCAAGCCAAGCGGCCCTAAAAAAATCTGATAATCCTTGGAAAAATTGCACATAATGAGCGCCTGTTGGGTGGCCCAAATAAGTCTTCCCCACCGGGAAAGGTCCTGATCCTCCCGTAGGCCAGTCTGCCCCGGGACATATACAAATATGCAGTGCTGATTCCATGGTTTGTGTTGGTGAGAGATGCAGGTCTACGTGTTCATCTGGGGGACCCAAAAAATAGTAAAACATATTTCCCCACAAGGTTTCTTCACATGTCCGACTTGGTCAAAGTGAATAGATTTCCACCCATGACCAGCCATTCCCGTTCAGGTTTAGAATTAGGCATGAGGGCTTGTTGAAGTTCAGGCAAAAAGTGTACATTATCTAGGTTAGTATGGGTTAAGGTACGGGTTAGGTTAAGGAGATAGGGTACATGGATTTCTGGGCATCCACAAGGATAAAAAACAACTAGCAAGCTGTGTAAACCTCTACCCCATCAGGTGCAGTGGAGTATGAAAAATCTGACAGGTACAGTGTGTACCTCAACCAAGCGAGAAGGGAGAGGGATAAACATATATTATGTGTCTTACATCCAGACCTAACACACACACTTCCGCTACAGTATGTGTCATGTCAAGAAGATTCCATGTATTTAAATAGAGGAAAGTGTCTGTGTATGAGCAACAGAAAAGAAAGAACCTGGATTATTTAAATTTGAGAAGACATATACTGCAAAGATTTTGTTCCAGTTATCAATTATTATTATTACTGATTGTTGCAAACGTAATATATATTGGCATTAATTATGTTCACATGCAATTTCTGTCATGAAGGCACATTGTAAAGGTGCATCATTTTCATGTCAAGTAAGGAAGTGGTCTGTTTTAAGAACAAAAACAAAGGTGAATTTTAAAAAGAATTAGTGAGAATTGAGAAACATGCCAATTTGGGAATGCAAAAATACTAAAGAAGCCATTCCACCTGGACTTGATTTGGTGTCTAGCAGTCACACTGTTTCAAGTAGACAGAGTAAAGCAAATGGTTGGAGACAAACCCATGGCAGATCCCAGTGTTATAAGCTAGTAAAGAAGTGATGTTGTTGTCAAACCTTACAGACTGAGGTCTGACCATCAGCACATTAGGTTTCTAGTTGCACAGGGTGGTGTGTGCTTGGTGATGAGTTTAGATTTAGACCTGGCAATTCCAGCTGCCACTCTGCTGACCCCCCTTCCAACCCAGGGGGGTCAGCTGCCACCCTACTGACCCCCTTACCATCCCATCCTGGACTGTCCCTATACTGCCCATCTGGTCATGCTTCTGACCTAGAGTAGGCTGAATAGACTAAGAGGTCAGAAGAGGTCTGGTCACCTCTCTGAGCCTGGTTCCTCTCTAGGTGTCTTCTTAAATTCCAGCACCCATAGGGAGTTTTTTCACTCACACTGTTGTTGCATGTTCCTTGGGGTTTCAGACTGTGTGTTTTTGTAAAAGCCTTTTGTGCTTTATAGAGGCTTAATAAATACATTTGATTGATTTATTCAAGTTTGATTTTTGGCTCTTCATAGGAAAGGGTTTGGGCACCCCTGATTTAGACTAAACAAATGCATGGTGAATACTGAACAATGGTCAATGAAAAGATTTCTCACAAAAAGTTCCCTCCAAAATGACTGGACCCCAGGTCAAGCTAACAATGCTATTAAAAATGGGAATTGTTGTTTACCAGATTGGTCATGCACTTGTGGGGAAAATGTATCTACATTAAGGGTTGGGATGAAGGCTGAAACTGGGTTGAGAGTTACTCTTTAAGAACAGCACTAGCCTTATATTCATTTAAAGGGAAACTGAAATAGCGGTGTTAAAATGTCTCTGGGTATTATAATATCATGTCCACAGGGCAGATTGTAGCCCAGGGTTAAAGCATATTTAACACATTGGTTTTCCAACCCAAGTAAAGTGCCTCACCTGTTCACATTCAAATGATAAAGCACCTTTTCCACTGGAGATGGAGCAGTATGCAGGCTCTGCTCTCTAACAGCATTAATGGACACTCACCAAAAGGTGTTTTAGCATATCTATTAACGCCTCACACAGAGTTGGACTGACAAGCTGTAGGATTTAGCCTGGCTAGCCATATTTGCATGAAGTACAAAATCTTACCTACAGTATTTAATATTGACATCAACAAATCATCAAACAAATGATCTGCTGATTTATGTCCTGCTGTGACAGCATGTTCTTATTGATGTTGAGGCTGATGTTGATCAGCTCTGTCTGTTTATGTCTCTGCTCTACATGTCCTCAAGGTGGCGGGAGCCTTCAGGCGAGTCCTCGTCCCATCGCTGGGCCTCAGGTCTGGGTTAGAAACGACAGAGCAACCATTCTGAGAATACAATGGAGCGCTTTCCTGGGCCAAACTAGGTGTGTGCGCAGTGGTTCAGAATTGCTTGGCATGTCTGAACGTCTTTACTCTTTGAGAATGCAATGAACAGTGAGCTGTTCCAATTGACAAGTGACAGCGTCTTTTCTCAGGTAGTCCAGCAACTCCCCTCTAAGAGTCTTCTTATTACTAAAATAAAAACTAAACCACTAAAGTTTTTCTGACCATAGACAGAAGGTCCTGGACAAAGTTCTCAAACAGAAACCAGTAATCCTCCTCCTGCTTACTAGTATACCTGGTACAGACAGACAAGGAGGCAAACGGTTGGTCAGAGAGAAATATCAGTACCAACCCTAGTACAAATGCAACCTAGTCTTCGAATACTATCAAAACTGACAAAAAGTTGAGAACTCACAGCAGTCTTCAAAATAATCTATCCCAGACAGCCTTTCACAGACATGAACACATAAACAATAACAATATAATTACATTGGTAATGATTTCAGCAGGCAACTAAAGTCACCATAGACACAGTGGCAGACACCTGAAATTGTGTTTTTCTCTGTCAGGTTTCGTTAAATTAGCCTCCAATTAGCTACCAATTGTACAACTTTGTTAAGAATTGTGTTACAAATGTATTCAAATGCCATGGCGTTCACCATGCCCCTAGCCTGATTTAAAAGCCCAAGCAGAGCCATCCCACGGCCCAAACACAGACAACTGTCAAGTCTGAAGATTAGGCTGTCGCTACCAGAATAGGGTGGACTCAGCACAAAGAGAGATTGGGGTTCTGGCAGGTACCATACACAATCGACTGAGACCCGGCGACATTTGACAGAGTTGGCATCTCGTTAAGGCAATGTGACATGCGGATATTTCCCCTGGTATTGTTGGTGTCTCTGAATACACTGCTATTCTGCTGTGGTACCAATGTGATTGACACACTCTAATTCACTTTGCATTACTGGCTGGATGCTTTCTGGAGTATCTGTTGCTCTTGGTGTTTTTTCAGTTTTTTGCCAATATATACTAATTATATGTATGTCATTAACCATTCCATTAGATTGTGACTTAAGATGGATGCAGATGCTATGCAAATGGAGAAGCCTGAGCCCCCATGTTTGAACTTGTTCCATTGTTCCTTTCCCACAGGCGCCTATTTAGTTCATACGACATGAAAAACGTGATTATAACCGAAAAGACAAATCTGCTTCATAATAAAGATTAAAGGTAAAATCATATTTTATACATAACAACACATTTACAAAAGTGAATTAATCCTGGATTAGACTGAGGACTAGAATACCGAGATACTATTATAATATCGTAGGGTTTACTATTTACTGACTAAATAGTTCCAGCCAATACAATAAAGACAATTTGCCTCATTTCTATTAGCTAAGGGATCCGGGCACTTTTTTGATGTATCAATACTGTAACTGAGTGGTCAATGATGACAGACATTAAAACAGCAGCTTGTCAGATTACAGTTATAGATAGCTGACAATCAATACATGGTAATAATGCATGCAACATTCTCTAGCAATGATTTGTTATCAGTGAATGTCAGATTTATGAGAATGTATGACAAGGCCACTACTATGACGGATATTATGAGTTCAATAAATATTTTGTATGATCCTCAAGATCTCACCGTATGTATGCAATAATGTGGGGCAGATGAGTAGATGAACCACAAACTGCTGTCCTATCCTTGTTTATTAGTCATATACAGAGGTGGTATATTAAAAACAGAACAGTAAACTGGAGCCTGGGGCACCGTTAGGGATTAGAAGTGTACACACTGCCACCAACAGTACTTTAGAGGCATCACCTCAGTGGCATACCAAAGTCATACTACCCCTCACACTTCACATATCAAAGACAAAGACAGCTTACCAAATGGTCAACTCAAGTGGTTGTCACTCTTATTTAGCAGTGTTGTACCCTTCCATTATGCCTGATAGAAAATGGACCCGTCATCTCATTTCAGCTGGGGCACTCGTGACTCCTTCAGGAACAGGACACAAAGGAGGTAGCTAAAGGCAAAATGAAAGCGATCAGAAGTGAGAGGACAATCAGACATAATTGAAGACGGAGATGAGATTAAAATGGCAGAGAAAGGAAACGGAAAGAAAGGAACCATGTGGGTGATCAACCGTGCCTTTCTTGCACCTGAACTAACTTGGGTCAACTCCCACTCACTATGTGATGATTAATATAGGAGGAATGAGAGGTGAGAGTGGGACAGAGGTTGGGGGGAGCCACTCTACTGATGGGATGGGAGACATTTACACGATAACAGCTTCATCACTAATTGTAAATGTAGTGATTGATATTTTGCTATCAGCTGCTGCAGTTTTTGGAACATGCATGTCGGTTTTTGTCTTTTTTCGTACTGCTATGGCGTTTGGGAAACCGAGCCTGTGAGCCTGTTGTGTTTGTTAGTTTATGTTATTTGTGAAAGACACTTCAAATCCACATGCACCAATAGACAATGAAGAAATACTTGGTAAGTAACGTAAATGCTTCATACATTTAAAAAAATGAACACTGGTAAATGTGTAGCGCTGTGAGTCTGCTTCAGTATGGGCACTAACATATATATTTTATTTCCCACCAGAAGCAATGATTACACTCAGTTTAAATAGCTGAATCAAACGTGAATTAATTGTATATGCCGTATGCTCATATAAATCTGGTATATGGAAAGTATACCGTATGCTCTTATAAAGCTGGTATATGGAAAGTATACCGTATGCTCTTATAAAGCTGATATATGGAAAGTATAACGTATGCTCACATAAAATGTGGGGATGGAACTCTGACAATGCAGTTATTCATAGTTGGAAAAACATATAGCTAACTGTTGGAACAGACACAAACAACATCCTGTACTATGATGATTATTCTTATTCACAGAGCTCGGAGGTTCCCAGACCCCGGTGCCTGGGGAGAAGGTTAACTGTCCGTCTCCAAGAGACTCTATGATCTCTGAGATTGATTTATTTCCTCCGACCAGTGTTATGACAACTACATGACTCTGTAGATCTCCCATCCGTCTCTCCATCGTATTGCTCTTTGGGTTTTATGCTGAATGTATGACAAGTGATGATGTAAACATGATCTTAGACAATTAACTTGATTGATTGACACCTCTTACTGAAGATTTATGTAATTGTTTCTTTTCCAGGAAGAAACATTTTATCAGGCAGGTTCTGAAAGAAAAGGTAGAGTTTTTTCCCCATTATAGTCCCTTCATTTATGTTGATCATTCTGGCCATAATACAAAACAACAAATTGAAAATGCTGCTTTTTTCTTTTCTGATGTGTTGGTTTTTGTTTTGAAGAAGGTGACAATGGGAAAGCTAAAGGACATTCATTGACTGACATATATCTTCACTGCGGTCTTCCTCCCAGAAATGTCTTTAGCAGCCGTCCATCTGGGGCGGACAGTTCCAATAGCCCACTGCTGAAGTAGTCGAGGAGGTCCAACCTTCAACCTGCAGAGGCACACCGACAAGACCCGCCAACGTACCAAAAGAAGCCATACGAATCAACAGTAACATTCTGGAAGATATTTTTCATGCACTTCAGAAGGTGGACAATTCCCAGACTGACCCCAGGATGGATGGTAAATGTACCCTGGGACCAACCCTGTCTTCAAAGAGGTCTATCAACAGGATCCTATGGGAGAGCATCAGTTTCTTTGGGAAGGGACCCATCTGCCTGGTATGCATGATTCTTCTGGACAGCACAGTAGCCCGAGGTCAGTGGCCCACCAGGCCTGGTTGACATCCGCAGAATGGAGTGTAAATTCATAGAATAACTTTTGCTGAAGTTCTGCCAAACTGCCATCCTACATCTGGTGGTGGAACTAACGGGCCCTCCATCCATCCTTTATAATGGCCTCCACTTCAAGCTGGTGCTCCCAGATGTCATGGGGTCCATGTCAAAAGATGAAAGATTTGACAGGAACTCCAGATTGTCCAATGATTTTGTGGGGAAACAAAACAACTGCATATATCTGGTGCCACATTGCTCCATCCTAACCTGCCAGTCCTCTGACTTCTCCGATGACAAAACACATGTCACGGTTTTGTTGTGGGGTGGAACCATACGCAGACATTGTATGCGTATGCGCCCCCTGCGCCGCTCCGCAGGGGGCGGCAGCGGCGCCGGCTCCGCAGGGGGCGGCATCACAGCTAGGCACATCAGGGGTGGCGTCATAGCTGGGCACATCAGGGGCAGCGTCACAGCTGGGCACATCAGGGGCGGCGTCACAGCTGGGCACATCACCGGCGGCATCTCAGCTGGGCACATCACCGGCGGCGTCTCAGCTGGGCACTGCAACCTGGCCCTGGGGGCAGGGAGCGGGACGCTGGCCCTCGGGGCAGGGAGCGGGACGCTGGCCCTCGGGGCAGGGAGCGGGACGCTGGCCCTCGGGGCAGGGAGCGGGACGCTGGCCCTCGGGGCAGGGAGCGGGACGCTGGCCCTCGGGACAGGGAGCGGGACGCTGGCCCTCGGGGCAGGGAGCGGGACGCTGGCCCTCGGGACAGGGAGCGGGACGCTGGCCCTCGGGGCAGGACACGGGAAGCTGGCCCTCGGGGCAGGACACGGGAAGCTGGCCCTCGGGGCAGGACACGGGAAGCTGGCCCTGGGGGCAGGACACGGGAGACTGACCCTGGGGGCAGGACACGGGAGACTGACCCTGGGGGCAGGACACGGGAGACTGACCCTGGGGGCAGGACACGGGAGACTGACCCTGGGGGCACGACACGGGAGACTGACCCTGGGGGCAGGACACGGGAGACTGACCCTGGGGGCACGACACGGGAAGCCGGTCCTGGGGGCACGACACGGGAAGCCGTCCCTGGGGGCAGGACACGGGAGACTGACCCTGGGGGCAGGACACGGGAGACTGACCCTGGGGGCAGGACACGGGAGACTGACCCTGGGGGCAGGACACGGGTGACTGACCCTGGGGGCAGGACACGGGAGACTGACCCGTGTGGCTGAAGCCGGAATGTTTCTCCGGGCTGGAGCCGGAACGACCATGGTCTGACGTGGGGCAGGTGCTGGAACGTGAGCCGGTCGTGGAGCTTGTGCTGGCACGAGGGCCGGACGTGGAGCAGGTGCTGGGACATGGACCGGTCGTGGAGCAGGTGCCGAGACGAGGGTCAGACGTGAAGCAGGTGCTGGGACGTGGGGCGGTCGTGGAGCATGTGCTGGGACGAGGGCCGGACGTGGAGCAGGTGCTGGGACGTGGACCGGTCGTGGAGCAGGTGCTCTGGCACCGGTGATAATCCTGGAGGGCCCTGGAGCGACAGCTGTTCGCTTCCCAGGACCCTTGGCACCGGTGGTGCGACGAGCAGGCGCTTT
>JACXGK010001023.1:0-12595 GCA_016801125.1 Novumbra hubbsi
CCATACCCGTCTGCATGTCTCTCTCCCCCTAAGACCTCCCCCATCCATACCCGTCTGCATGTCTCTCTCTCCCTAAGACCTCCCCCATCCATACCTGTCTGTCTATCTACTTTTCTCTCCGAGATATCCCCCACCCGTCTGTCTTACTCTATCTCTCTCCCCCCTCTCTTCCTAAGACCTCCCCTACCCATACCCGTCTGCCTATCTCTTTCTCTCTCAGAGATCTCTCCCACCCATACCCGTCTGCCTATCTCTTTCTCTCTCAGAGATCTCTCCCACCCATACCCGTCTGCCTATCTCTTTCTCTCTCAGAGATCTCTCCCACCCATACCCGTCTGTCTGTTTTACTCTATCTCTCTCCCTCTCTCATTTCTTTCTATGTCTTGCTTATTCTTTTGTTTCAGTTTCCCAGTGTTGTTACATTTGTGGTAGCAATGGCTACAGTAAAATCTCCTCTTTCACTGCTTGCATGGCTGCTGGAAATGGATGTTTTACTGCCTTCATTAAGATATGCAGCAGTCAGATGCAGTGGCATGGTGTTTTCCCCTGAAGTTCAGCTCCATGAACCGCCATTAGAACACATTATGCCCCCAGATTTCAGGGCACAGAGGAACACTGTATAATTTGATTAGTGTTATTAATCAAGTGGAATAGCTATACGCCCCCCCCCCCCCCCGACCCCACTCCGTTACGACTCCATACCCCCTGTCTTTCTCCCCCCTCTCTTGCCTCGCCTCCCATTCTTCTCTCCTCCCACTTTAACACTCCAGTTGCCTGCCTGCCCGTCCGCCTGCCTGCCCACTTGTTAAACGCCTAAGCATTCCCTCCCTTTAAAAACAATGATTTACAGCCTGTTTTTTCTCCCACCCCCCTCCCGCTCAACACATAAATCAATTGAGATGAAAGTTCCATAATTGTGCTTGGTAGGAGGGATTTGAGGTAAAATTGCTCTATGAATTTTTTAAAGGGGAATTTTTACTAGCTGTTCAGTGGACTTGGATGGCGAAGCGCGGAGAGGAAGAGAGGAAAGTGAGGCCACTAGGATTTATGGGCCTGGATTCTTCATTACTGAAGTAATTTTCCTGCAAATGATAGTGCAGACCTCGAGGGGGAGAGTGGCCCCACCGCAGAGCTGCCTGGGAGTTTTAACCTGGTTAATCTCTGGTGGAGGGACCGTCTCCAAGCACTAATATCATGTGTTGGGGTGGGGGGATGAGGAGAGGGATGGAGACAGGGAGGTTTGTTCTCTAAAACAGGTGCTTAAATCATAACTGTGTCTGGGGGTGCTTTTATTTCCTCTATAGGCCTATGGTAATGGATTGCTGGGGTTTAAAATATGCCTCAGACAATAGAGTTAATTTCATTTAAACACTACTTTGTTTGTTTTCCTTCGTACAATATGCTGAGGGGATGTTCATTTTTTAGAATAAATTACATTGTAAAATATTACGCTGGAAAATGTAATACTTTATCTTCGTGTAATCCATTTTCTTAGTATTTGAGGCTTGAGGTGGAATATTCGAATGCAGGTAAGGAATAACAGAGACAGTGCATTAGAACATTAAGAAATAAAGGAGGAAACAGAGAAAAGGCTTGTCATCTATAATAAAGAGGCAAAGTGTCCTATTCTGTCTATATCTCTCCGTCTGTCATTTACATTTTACCTGTTATTATTTTAGAGTTTCCAGAGCCACTTACAGGAGCATTTATGGTTTACTGTGAAGGACAGAACTACAGATTTCGTTTCGCACCTTGTTGTTTCTGGGATTCGATCAAGCAACCTTTCTGGCTGGGCTACCTGCCAATTTTACCCTATGTCCATCTCTCACACTACATCTTTCTTTGTTCTATCTCTTTGTCAGGCTAGAGAAGGCAGAAACCATATCTGCAAAGCTATCCTTCACCATGCCGCCATCTTCTTTCTGGCAGTGGCCTATGTATAATATTAGGGCGCATTAAAACTCACAGGACTCCTGCTATGTTTTTGTTATGGGAACGCCCCCTCACATCCCCCACATCCTACTTCACTTTAGTTATTTTGTCCTCATTCCTTTATAAAAGACTTTCATTTCACCCCCTGCTTCTCGGCACTCTCCACTCCAAGATGGCTGCCTTTCCTTCTCTGGTACAGCAAGCAGCCCTTTTCAAGGTTAGCGTCAAAGATGCCAGGTCTCATTCCGTATCCTGCCCGTCGTCCGCTCAATTTTACAGCCCAGTAGGCTGAGAAGCGGAGGGGTAAATCTAGTGAAGGGGGGGGAAACGGGAGAAAAGAAATGATTGCACAGCCTGTCACTGCTTGAAGTGGATCTCATTCCAGGGGCACTAACAACTAGACGCAATTAGTCACTTCTCACTAGGCCAGACCCGAGAGTCAGAACCGAGAGTCAGAGCCGGGACGCGGCCGAGGGGAGATGGGAGAGCAGGCAAACCCAGTGGCTGGTCTGAGCCCGTCCATTACATTACAGCAGTAGCTCAGCGGGTAGACAGAGGGACGTAGAACTGCATCAGTAGGCTGTTTCACTTTCTCTCTCGATGGAGAACACAGGGGCATGAATAATGCTGGGCACATTGTCACGCTATGTTCTGCGGAAGCCCCTTGAGCCCGCGAAACACCACGACTTGAACTGCAAACAGGAGGACGGCACATTTCTTTTGGTGTTACTGATGTAAAGTCAGTTGTTTTCAGTTGTGCCGGCTTACCTGGTTAAATTATGTAGGGCTTATGTAAAATAACTGGTTTAGCGATGACCAACATGGTGTGCCGATGTAACCCTGGGTCATATAGGGAGTGGTAAGATAAAAAAGAAGGTTTTAAGATATAACAAACAATGGACTGTTAAGTCTATCACTTCTGGAATCCAACACAAATCACGGTGTTGACCAATGTGTTCTTGAGTCCCTGGCCTGAGGCCTGACGATACCTTTGATGAGACGGAATAGAAAACACTGTGACGAAGGTGGGAGGGGAGAGAAAGGAGAGAGAGGGTGAAGTTAGTGGTGGGCCCTGTGCATAGACGCAGCGTGACCAATGGAGGTTGTGGGGATGAATGAGGGTATTCACGGGGCCTAATGAAAGAGCTCCTGCTGGGCCCTGGATGAGGGTGGGCCCATCTGTGCCACACAGCCGAGCACAAAACCAAACCAGTGACCTCGAAAATTACCCAGGAAGCACTTTGTGATGGTCTCCCCGGCAACAAGCTGGGTTCACATGGTAACCAGGCCTGTTGCTCAGGCAGTCCCAGGCTGTGGCAGAGCCTCTTCAACAGAACAGAGCCAAGTTTGGTCACAAGGGTCAGTCTGAGGGGCCCGTGTGAAATCAACTTGAGGACAGAGAGGACTCCCGAAAGGGACTGGCGAGGGTTATTTCATGTGAAGTAAAACCTCTCAGGGCTCCGTAGACACAGTTTAAGGGAGGTGTGGGGTGTTGTTGCCCCCTGCAAGTTGTTCACCTTTAAAATACAAAGAGCGTCTTGTTCCGAGATGTGTTTGTACCATAAGAGTGTGTAATACTCCATGTCCTGGGATTAAGTAGATGTACTGTAACACAAAGTGGACCACCTTGAATTGCTCGCATCAAGGGTTTAGACATCAAATATCCAGGGCTATGACACAAATGAGGCCCCATTCAGCTGTCGGGTCTCTGCGTCTGGGGAGACAAGGGTGACTGGTGTCTCAACCAACTGTAGCATGCTTAAATAAAACCCTATATACACTAATTGGTCACGGAATTGAACTAGTGTATCTATATTAATATGTGTTACTTCTCTTTACGGAACACGTTACATTACATTTCGCTGCCGGAAAACATCCCGACAAATCGTCTGAGACCGCATCTTCAAAAAGGACAGAAACTGAAACAATCCGAATCGTAGTGAAGGAATGTGAAGAATCCAGAGGAGGAAGCGTCCTCCCCACCTTGCACCCATCACACCCGCTGCGCTGCACAGCGGGACCCTTTCATCCTGAGAGCGATTAGCCATCCCAAACCTTTTAAGGCCCCTTTGAGTGTGTTCTTCCCCAAACCGCAGAGTTCCATTCTGTTAGAGGGAGGGGCTCTCGTCGTTCCCGGGGCTGCCAGTGATCTCTTCGCTAATTGTGACGTTCTCCCGTTTGTTCCTCTCCGCGACGAGTGTGTTGGCGTGGGAGACCTTTGAGCACCGCTTTCCGCTGCTCCCCGTCAGATCAAGACGCCGAAGACTCGGGTTGAGGAACCGCCCCGCATTGTTGATGTGTGAGGACGGCTTTGTACTGTACATGCGCTTAACGTACAAATGATCTTTCCAATGAGGCCTAATGCTGATCGGATCTGGCCACTACTGGAGGTCCTCCAGCCACACTGTTCGCTATTAGACAATCATTTCATCATTTCCCTTCTGTTTCAACTGAAGTATCATGAACTTTTTGTTTCAGGAGCTTTTTTTCCTGCTGTAGGAGAATCTGACGCAACCTGACAATTGTGTACCCTTTGTAGTACATTAAAGTGCGAACGGGGATGAACACAAGATGTTAGGAAGCGGGGGAAGGCAGGTGAAATGCTTAGCATGTACAAGCCCACTCATACACGTATCGCTTTACGCGTATATGCTGTTTTCGGGGCGAAAATACCTTCCCATTGCTATCCTTTTGTTTTTTCCTCAGTAAAAGTGCTAAACCTAACCCTGCGTGCCTAAACTTAATCCTGAAGCTCCTCGAATTCAACCCTGGTTACCATGCTATCGGGTTCCACACGTCCTCCCAAGTATAGTAATGCACGCCTGCACACACACACGACATGGACTGGGGGAGGAAATGAAAAGGAGAGGAGGTGCGGGGACACAGCTCATAAATATCAGTATTATAACAACATTAATTGGTGCTGCTGAGTGCCATATGCAGAGCCATACGGTGCCGTGGCCCCGGAGGGCCGCTGTAATAGACAGCCTGGAGGGCCGCTGTAATAGACAGCCTGGAGGGCCGAGCGCAACTTGGCACGTTTACAAACAAGGGACGTCCCATTAATATCAGCCTCCGCTCAAATGAACCGGGGGGGGGGGGGGGGGGGGGGGACAGAAGGTTAGAGAGACACAAAGGGGAGAGAGTGGGGGGAAAAGAGAGGATGGGTCTTGGTTTTTTTCCGGAAGGTGGCTGTCCAGGCGAGTGTTATTTTTTGCTTGCGTTCATTCCGTGCTCCGTGGTGTAAATGGCCGCCGCAACAGCAAGCCTTGGGAACCCTCACCTCCTCCTGTGTCCTCTCACCCAAGCCTCTAATGTGCCCCGTGATTCTATAATTACGCTAATTAATGACCTTGTCCTGCTGTCTTGATTAGAGGCGTCCCTCCTGCCCTTCAACCCCCCCCCCCCCACACCCCACCATGCTCCACTGAGGTCCGTGCACACACACAGATACATGGAAACATATGCCAGCAGGTGAGGTGATTCATGGTGCCCTGACAAAGGGCGCTTCAATGAGCTCCATTTAGCCTCTCATCCACGGCAAACAGACAGGAGCAGACGTGCCGCACTTGATCTGTGCTACCGCACCCCACCCTGCCGTATCCTCCGGCTGGTCGGCATTGTCTCGGAGCCGTCCGTGCTCCTGACGGGGCCGTGGAGCTCCTGACGGGCATCGCGTTGGCAGTGAGGGGTGGGCTGAGCCGGGGCTTCACGTGGTGCTTATTAGCAGAGGCAGACAGCGTTGTGTCTCTCTCCCCTCTCCGAGGACTGCCAGATATCTGGTGCGCTGGCTGACGGGCTGGGGAATGAGAGGCTGGATGGAAGACACGGAGTACATGGAACTGAGATGTCAGCCATTCTGTTGGCTCTCGTAGAATGTGAGGCGAAACAAGAGGACGGCACAGCTGTTTCTTCGCCGGGTGGCTCTGAGGGAGAGGGGGGTGGGGGGTGAGAGAGAGGGAGGCAGAGAGAACGAGGGGAGGGGTTGCGAGAGAGTTCTGGGCTGTGTTGATGTAGCTGCAGCTCTGGGTCAAACGCTGCCAGTGTTTTGTGTTCGTCTTTGTTTCGTCTTCCCAGTGCTCCTCTAAATTATTCACAGCCTGAGGATGTGCACTGTTAATACCCCCCCGTGCTTTCTCATCCCCCTCTCTGTTCTCAGCTCCTCTCATCCCTCTCTCTCTGTTCTCTCTCTCTCTTCCTCTCTCTGTCTCTCATGATAGCATGTTTTGGATAAATTAACAGAAGTTTCCTTCTTGCTCTCAGGTTAATTCACTCCTTCCCTGACTCCACCCCTCCCCTCCACCCCTTCATTACCGACTACTCCTCTCTCTCATCCTTTCATCCCCACGCTACACTCTCCTCCCCCCGACCCCCCTCCCGAGGCAGACACCGCTTATAAAAGAGGGTAGAACAGCTGTTAACATTTTTCTCTAACAGTCGCTCTCTCTTTTTCCATTAGAAGAGCTGTTCATTCTCTTCATATCTGACAGTTGGACTGTTCATGTTCTTTTTATCAGTATGTAGAGCTGTTCATTCTCTTCATATCTGACAGTTGGACTGTTCATGTTCTTCCCATTTCTGTTCTGTTTGATCTCTCCGTAGCTGTCAGTAATTTTGTTAATTCCGTTTTTAGCTTTCTGTAATTCTGTTCATTCTGTTCATTGTTGTCAGTAGTTTTGTTCATTCTGTTCATAGCTGACAGTAGTTTTGAGGTTCTGTCCATAGCTGACAGTAGTTCTGAGGTTCTGTCCATAGCTGACAGCAGTTCTGTTCATTCTGTCCATAGCTGTCTGTAGTTCTGTCCATAGCTGTCAGTTGTTCTGTTCATTCTGTTCATAGCTGTCAGTAGTTCTGTAGTTCTGTCCATAGCTGACAGCAGTTCTGTTCCACTGTCCATAGCTGACAGTAGTTCTGTTCATTCTGTCTATAGCTGTCTGTAGTTCTGTCCATAGCTGTCAGTAGTTCTGTTCATTCTGTTCATAGCTGTCAGTTGTTCTGTAGTTCTGTCCATAGCTGTCAGTTGTTCTGTAGTTCTATCCATAGCTGTCAGTAGTTCTGTAGTTCTGTCCATAGCTCTCAGTAGTTGTGTAGTTCTGTCCATAGCTCACACATTTATTATTGTATAGACAATGAATCTTTTAACAATGTTTTTGTGTAAAATATTTTTACTGGTACTGTAAGTCGAATGTTGTCCTTTCTAACCTGATTTCCTAATTAGATAATGCGCATAAAAAAATTATAGAAGTATGTTGTCCAATTGCAAATGAAGTGTTGAAACATGTTTTTCTATGTAAGGAAGGCTGTTTCAAATAACTAGGATATATTATTGCCAGCAGAGTGAGCGGTGACATGTCATGATGTGCAGCCAAATGTTGTTGTCGTTGCATTGCGGTTGCGTTTTATGAACAGCGATCTTTAACAACACTGATTTAGTGGTAGCTTCAATGCCGACCCCAACCACACCACTCTGGGTGTATTTAGGCTTTAAGACAAATTGAAAGATGTGAGACCAATAATTTGGAGGCAAATTGCCGGATTGGCTCCAGAAAGGTGGCGCGGAAAACCGCAAACACCACAAAGATGAAGAATCCTCCCCGGATCCTCCACCTGTGTTTCTACTAAAGTAGTGGCATAACATTTACAACATGTTACAATGTTAATCGCAAATTGTTGTGCGACAATTAATCATCAACCTTAATATAAGAATTGTGACAACCTGAGCTGTCAGCAGTACTGTACATTATGTCCTTAGCTATCAGTACATCTGTACATTCTGTCTTTAGCTATCAGTACTTCTGTACATTCTGTCTTTAGCTATCAGTACTTCTGTACATTCTGTCTTTAGCTATCAGTACTTCTGTTCATTAGGTCTTTAGCTGTCAGTGGTTCTGTTCATTCGGTCTTAAGCTGTCAGTAGTTATGTTCATTCTCTTCCTCAAGTGTCTTCCATTTCATCTTCCTAGCAGGAGTGTCCGTGATCAGGACAGTTAGTTTGCCTGCTTGGACCCCACAGCCAAGACCGGAGTTCTGCTCTGTCTTCCTTCACCCCTAATGATTTCCAATGACTTTGTTCTCCTTTTATCTTCGAGTTCAGAGATAGCCCAAGGGCAAGCCAAATCCTCTGGAAGTCGATGTTACTGATTAAATCAGTTAGCCAGTAGTTTCACCTCTAGGACAAACACCAACATGGAACAGGGGACGCAATAGGCCTTTGTGTTCAATCCAAATAGTACCCTATTCCCTATATAGTGCAGTACATTTGACGAGAGCCCTATGGTCCAGCGTAGAGTACTAAACATTGTATAGGGGGATATTTGCACTGCAGACTGCAGTGTGGGAGCGGCTGCTCTCATGTTATCCCAGGGCAGGAGATCACATGGAGCACTTCTATTAGCAGGAATTGGGATTAACCCTCGTGTTTGGATGGAGGTTAACGCTGCATGCCTGGTTGTAGAGCATCAGTACAAAACCCTGCGCATGTATTACAGACACACTGAGGGGTGGAGACGAGCTAGGCTGTCATGGCCATGTGAGAGAAGAGACAGAAAGGAGTGCAGAGGAGGAGAGAAGAGAGGAAGGATTGGATAGAGCGAGGAGAGGAGCAAAAAAGAGAGGAAAGAGGGAGGAAAGGCGGGCATAAGTGGATAGGGAGGATACAAGAGAGGGAGGAGAGAGGGAGGAGAGGGATGGGTGGATTATCGGAGGAGAGTAGAGATGGAGGGGAAACAGGAGAGAGGGAGGGGAGAGGAAAGGAGAGAGGGAGGGAGGAGAAGAGAAGCGAGAGGGAGTAGCAGAAACAGGCCAGAGGAAGGAGAGGAGACTAGAGCTAGTGGAGGATAGGGAGGCGAGGAGAGAAGAGAGGGAGGGGAGAGAGGGTGCCACAGGACACTCATTTGTAATTCTTTAGCCTGTCTATGACAGCTTTTGATCATCGCAGAGGGGGAAATAGGGTGGAAGGGGGAGGGAAGGGATGAAGGGGAAGGGAGGGAGTCGAATGGCCCCCACTCGCAATTGCTGTCACACAGCATGAATGCCCCTCTGGCCGAATGACAAGTCTAGCGTGGAACGCTTGGCTGCCCCCCGAAATTAGCAGCAGAGCCCCCCGGAGGCACATGCTTCTCATGACCAGCGCCGCAAGACTCTTTTCATTAAGTCTTCGCCCTCACCGCCCTGACTCCCCGTCTCCCCCTCCCTGCATCTCTCCCCCCAACTCAGTAAACAGCATCTGTAGGGCCCATTACAGAACTGTCCAAGGGAGGGAAATATGCAGGGCAGGAAAAGACGAGCTGTATCTGTGTATGTTTTGTCTAGCCTTCTTTCTGTCACTGTGACGGAGAGCTGGGGAGATACATACACTTGTGTACACTGTGCTGCGTAAACGTTTTAGGAACCTGAAAGGTGAACTGAGGCCGTTGGTTTGGACAGTAAGTGTTAAAATAATATATATAAATAGTAGTAACATACACAGATCTGGCAAAACATTGTGACCACCTGCCTAACATTTCGTTGGTCCCCATTTGCCACAAAACAAATGTAAGTTGCGAGGTTGGACCTCAATGGATTGGACTTGTTTTTCCAGCACATCCCACAGATGCTCGATTGGATTGAGATCAGGGGAATTTGGAGGCCAAGTCAACACCTTGAACTTGTTGTGTTCCTCGGTCCATCCTGGAACCATGTTTGCTTGGTGGCAGGACACATTATCCAGCTGAAAGAAGCCAATGCCATCAGGGAATATCATTTCCATGAGTGTACATGGTCTGCAACAATGCTTAGGTAGGTGGTATGTGTCAAAATAACATCCACCTTCTTCCATTGCTCATTTGTCCAGTTCTGATGCTCACATGCCCGTTGTAGGTGCTTTCGGCAGTGGACATGGGCACCCTGAGTGTGCTGTGGCAAAGCAGCCCCATATTTCATAAATTGCGATGCACTATGTTCTGACACCTTTCTAACAGAACCCGCATTTACTATTTCAGCAATTTGAGCTAGAGTAGCTTGTCTTTTGGATTGGACCCCCCAGGCATCAATAAGCCTTGGCCTCTCATGACCCTGTCTCCCGTTCACCGCTTATCTTTACTTGGACCACTTTTGATAGGTACTGACCACTGCAGACTGGGAACACCCCACAACAGTTTCTCAATAGCACTGATTTCTGTTCCGGAAATCAGTGCTACCAGCATGGACGTTTTTTTTTCTCTCTGATATTCCTTATGGGATTCATTAGATTTATTTAATTTGCTAATTGCAGACATATTGTATGAGATAGGGATTTTTTTAAATATATTAGCCCATTTGTTTCTAATTTACATATCTGCTGGACAGAAAAACTATTTAAAAAGATAATGTAATTACATAACAGTAACTGCATATGACATGGCTGCAGTATGTCGTAGTAACTGATATCCTGTGTGCAAATTGTATGTCATCAGTAAGCTACTTCTCATAGAAAAAGCTATTTGGATTCTTAAACAACTGGCATTTTTTACTACACAGAATGTAAGTGGAATCCCCCCGATCTGAGTAAAAATTCAAACCAAGACAGTAGCCACTCAAGGAGTCACTGAGACTCCAAAAATGTTAAACAAATACATTTAGATTTTTGTAGCTGCCCTTTGCCCTGATGACAGCTTGGCACACACTAGTGGCATTCTCTACACCAGCTTCATGAGGTAGTCACCTGGAATGCTTTTTCAACAATCGTCTAGTATTTCCCAAATATGCTGAACACTTGTCGGCTGCATTTCCTTCACTTAGCGATCCGACTCTTTTAACTTTTATTTGTGTTGAGGTCTGGTGATTGTGAAGTTGTCTGTTGCAGCACCACCACACTCCCTCTTGGTCAAAGAGCTTGATTCACACAGTCTTTTCTGAACAACTGATGTTGAGATGTGTCTGTTACTTGACCTCTGTGAAGCTTTTTTTGGGCTGCAACCTGAGGGGCAGTTAATAGGCAACTTCTGTGACTGGTAACTCGAATAAACTTAACCTCTGCAGCAGGGATAACTCTGGGTGTTTCTATCCTATGGTGGTTCTTAGCTCCTTACAGCACAGACCAGCACTTGGTGGTTTTTGAGACTGAACAGGAAGAAATGTTCAAAGTTATGGAAATGTTTCAGATGGACTGACCTTAAGTAATAATGGACGGCCTTTGAACACAACACGTTGCTACCAAGAAGTTAATGGGTCTATAATATACTTTATGTACACAGACTGACGCTACAAACAAGCATTGTTAAAATTATTAAAAAAAAAAAGATTTAAGGCACAGGGTAGTGGTAGTATTTGTTTTTTAACTTAGAACTGAAAATACTGTTTGGTCCGCTGTGGCACCATTTTTGGCCTTTCTCTGCAAATGATGTCCCATGCCAGCAGCTCAGCCAGAGAAAACTTGAAGGGCAAGTGTCAGTCATTTGAAAGATTAAGGAGGGCTAGGAACTTATTGATTCCATGTTCTAGTTTGGCGACTATTTTATTATCTCTAGTCCACTTCCGTATCCCTGTGCTGCTAACATTACATTTAGTTGTATTTGCCGGCTTCATTTATGGCAGAAATTTATACTGGTGTGCCTTGGGCATTACTTTTATTGATATTTTTGTTATCTTTCTTTTTATTTTGCTTATTTTAGCGGTTTTTGCCTTAATATGGATTACTACAGTACATACATAATGATGGTATTCTGCATTCCAAACATACTGTGTCACAACACAACTGACACTAAAAGGAAAGACATTCTACACATTTTCTATAAGGAAAGACATTCTACAAAATCACTTTTAACAAGGTACACCTGTTAATTGAAATGCATTCCAGATGGCTACCTTATGAAGCTGGTTGAGAGAATGCAAATTGTGTGCAATGCTGTCATCAAGGCCAATTTATTTTCTGTTTGTTTACTACATGAATACCTATGTGTTTTTTCATTGTTTTGATGTTTTCACTATTATTTTACAACGTGGAATAGTACAACTACAGAAATATCTTTCAATGAGTTCGTCCAAACCTTTGCCTGCTACTGTACATACGTACACACACACATACACACACACATACACACCTACCCACGCATATAAGCAGACATGCCTACAGACACACGCAGACGTACATACATGCGTCTCTCTTTCTCTCTGTCGGGGAGAGGTCTTGAAAGGGAGTGTGAGGAAGTAACTGTACAGAGCAATGCCCAGAGGCTCAATCTGTTCCTAACAGAGCTACATCAGTGTGAGAGACGTCGACACAGGCCTCAGGGAAGCCTCCGCTCACTCCATCAAACTGTCAGGCAGCCAGTGGAGCTGCACCGCACCAAGCCGAGCGGGGAGACTCTCAGCTGCCCTCGGGGCCGGTTCAAGTCAACATCCCATTTCCTTCCTTCCTCTGCTAATTTCTCTACTTACATTTCCAATGGCCAGTGCCTGCTGTCTGCCGCTACTGCTCTGCTGTGGGGGCCAGGAGTCATGTCAAAACAAAGGGAGGTCAGGGTTGCGTGTGTGGGTGGGAGGGAGGAAGGGGAGGGGTGTGTCTGACAGGGTGGCTGCTGGTGGTCGTTCTGATGTTCTCTGGAAGCTGTGAGGCTGTGAAGGAGGGAGGGGGGGGGGGGGACGCAAAGCCGAGGCGCGACATATGAAGGATGAAAATGCTCAAATGGAATGCTGTGAATCAGTG
>JACXGK010001023.1:18542-56546 GCA_016801125.1 Novumbra hubbsi
ACACACTACCTCCTACACCACCCACCATCAACCACTAACACCATCACGAACCACCGCCCCACATTACCTCCTACACCACCGACCACTAACACCATCACAAACCACCATCACCACACACTACCTCCTACACCACCCACCATCAACCACTAACACCATCACGAACCACCGCCCCACATTACCTCCTACACCACCGACCACTAACACCATCACAAACCACCATCACCACACACTACCTCCTACACCACCCACCATCAACCACTAACACCATCACGAACCACCGCCCCACATTACCTCCTACACCACACTAACTCCCCCACCACCCACCAGCATCAGCCATTTCACCATAAACCACCAATGAGAGGCACACATCTTAATTCCCTGCAGTTTAGCAATTACTCCCTGGTAAACGAAAAGATAGCATGCCTAATCTCCTGTAAGCTTAGCTCCCAGTTCTTTGGAAAAGTCTGTGGCTCTGCTCGTCCTATAAATAATACATTGATAGCAGCAGCACAATTTGCATTAACTGTAGCTTTGGCAAGTCAATAGGCTTTTATCTCTTCAATAAACCAAAAAGTGAGTGAGTGAAGGGAAGGGGAGCCTCTCTCTCGCCTGTTGGTTTGATGTGACAGGAAGGGGGTTTTCAGGGCCTGTCAGTTTCTATACAGCTCCCTGGCATCACGATGGGGGAGGAGTAAGGATGCAAGGGGGAGGGAAAGAAAGGAGCCACTCTGCTCTACCCCTCCACCTCCCCAGTATCCTCAGGTCAATCCTCCTCCATCTCTGCTCTCAACCAGCGACCATACCCCTAGCTCCTGCACTTGCCAAATGGGGCGTTCATTGCTCCGTGTAAAATAGGAATGCCATATGTTTTTGGTCTACAGGTTGTTTCAACTACTGACGTGTTCACAACATCTGGAAGCGATTTCTGAACAGGCGATTCAAAGAGTGTGTTTTCTTACTCGCTCTCCAGTAAGCCTCATCCATCAGAATCAGTATTTTGGTATTTGTTGAAAGCGTAGGGACTGGGGTGGATTGGTTCACATGAGTACAGCAGGCTGGGGGTGTTGGAATCCAACCAGGCAGTGCATCAGGCCTGGGGAAAATGTACCACAGTCTACAGAATCTGGACAGAGCTGTACAGTACATCACAATGGGGTCAATGTGGATTTCTGAAGTACTGCTCTCTGTAAAGACACAGTGTCCTCCATGTTTTCTGACTTCTACAATGTCCATTACATTGAGCTAAAACAGAAAGTCTTTGTGTAATGGCCATCAGTTCTAGCCAAACTCTACTACTTATAGATCCAGGAAATGAAGAGGACTATTACCTTCAGGGAGACTGTGGCTAAAATATCTATTGAAAATTGCATGATAGGAGTCAGAGAGGGGTGGAAAATATCCATCTTGACAAGCCATCAGTGGAGTAAAATCACCAGTGCAAAATTGGTTTTCATGGGGAAAAGACAAACACTGTCATTCGTAATTGGCCACACTTAGAATAGCTCTGTGCTGTTCAGTGTCTAGCATGTTAACAGGTGACTCCAAGTCCTTCGGCTCCCAGCAAAAACAATGGCTGCTTTCATTCACTTCAGATCCGCAGCCACCGGAACACCCAGTCAGGATTTAAGAGATTACATCAGTTAGACTATTGCCTGCAGGTGTGCCCATTGGGTGCAATCAGTTCCAGCTATTTGAATGAAAGCGTCTGGAAGCCAGGCTGGTGAATGGTATCGCAGGGCAGGCTGGTTAAATACGGGCACGTCGTAAAACCGTAATATTCAAATGCTAGATAAGTGACTAGATGACCTCTGCTGAGTCCTATGCTGTCAGTGTAGATTCACCTGCCTGGCTGCGCGGGACTGAGATCAGCGAGTCCCAGGCCAATTCATCATTTAGCTTGTGGCTAGTATTATCTCTATGGAACCCCACACGCTGTTATTTGGACATGATGTTTGTCCATGGCAACTATTTCAATTAGGTGGAGTAAAATGTATCCATGACCCTGAAACACCCACAGACTGAAGCAATGCTCAGCCCGTGAAGACAGTTGATATTTAATGGAGAACTTTGATTAGGAGCTTTCTTTACCCTGTCTGTGTACAGTAACAGCAATGTATTCTCTGGTTTAGTTCTGTGGCAATAGCTGTTTTTTTTTTATTATTCACTGTCAGCATTTATGGCACAAATCACATTAAATTAATCAAGTCATTGAGTCAGCGCACATCATGTTAAATCATGCATAAGTGACTTTGGTCCGCTTCACAATCAATTGGCAACACTTCCAAATAATTTAGAAATTAAGCATTAAAAAAAATGCGAATATTGGTTATATTGTTTGAACTTGATTAGTGCCACAGGGCCCAAAACGCTTTTTGTTGTCAGGGTTTTAGAGGGCCTCAGAGAATGTTCTCGGCTGTGAAAAGTGCCGTGTCTGAACTAATCACGCTGTGTTGGCTCAGCATCTCAGGCAATCTAATGCTCATCCTTTGTTTTGACCGAACAGATCAGATCTTTTTATGTGATTCCAAAAAACTTCGTGAGACTTGCATACCAAAAGTGTTCAGTCTCAAAAAACTGGACTTGTGACATGCGACAGGTGAAACAACTGGCCAGAACAAATGTAATAGTTAAACTGCATCTATTTTAGGTATTGCTTTGTTTCAATTGTAGGAAATGATTCTGCCACTAAACGGGTTCGCAAGATACACATCTACACAATGTATTAATGTTGAACTTGTGAGATATTTCTTATCTAACTACACAGGACTTGTTGCTTTTCATGACTTGAGTCACGTTCTTATGAAGGAACCTGTATTTTACGTGTTGTTCTCTGGAATCAGATTGGAAGATGGCCGTTTCAGTAGCAAGGCCTCAGTTAACCCTGTCTCTGAACGCCATTGGACTCGTTTCCCAGAGCAGTTGACAGATTGCAGTATTTGAAGAACGTCCTTGTACATTTATGGCCTTAACATTTATTTCAGAAAATTACAAGCACCTGTAGACGTTGAATAGTAATATATAAGCCCTGATTTCCCATCCCACCCTTCTCCATCCGTTGTTTCTCAGGAACTGGTCGCACAGCATTCAAGCTACTAGACGTGAAGGTGGTGTTTTCTAGATCTGCTCCCGATGTGTTATCCTTATCTCTGTTATGCCGATCTAGCCTGTCTGCGATGCTGCTCGTTCAATTTCCTCTCTCTTGCTTCAGCCAATAACACCGGCGTCTCGCCTCCCTGCGCGTGGAACGGTAGCATTAGCCTCCAATATGCTAGACCCGCGCTCGTCACTTTACCGGTCTCAGCTGACAGTGTGGCCGAGCGTCCTCGTCATGGCTCGGCAGCGGCAGTGCCCTGCCCGTTCACCCAGTGTGGACTCGCGGGTCGTCTAACTCCATTTGGTTCTGTTGGCCAGGCAGGCAGTCAATCAGCTGTGACTGTGTCTGTCCGTGTCTCCCTGCTCCTGTCTCCCAGGGGACTATTACCACATCCCCGCCACAGCTCTTTAATGGTTTCAATACACGCTTGACAGGACAGAACAGCACCGGCTTGATTGACACATTAATTCCACCGTCCCTTATCTCGGTGCGCGGGGGGAATGAATGGCATATCACAGAGACAGAGCGTTTCTGAGAGCTTATCAGTAATGGCTCGTCAGGTAGTATCCTCCTATATGATGTGTCTGGGGAGTGCGTCTCCTGAAGGTAACATGCACCTACATGGACATGGAGAACACTGTGTCACCACAGCTCACGCCTTCCCCCTCCCCCTTACCTTATCCCCCCCCCCACCCCCGTTGGCTTACTCACCCCCTCTCCTCCCGCGTTTGGTCTTTCTGTGTGATTTTCCCCCCTTCCCTCTCCGGCATATTGTGTGACAATGTTGGCATATTGTCGTCCATCTCGATTTCCCTATGCCTCCCTCTTGCTTTCTCCCCTATCAGAACAAAGAATACAGAGAAGAAAATGTCTGTGCCTCTGGACCAGCTCACCCCCATCCCTATGTGTCTCAGGTTCTCTCCCAGGCTCCTCATATTCAATAACAAACAGCCCACCCACCAGGTCGTTGACAGCCCTAATAGTTTTTTATAGGGGAAAAATGGACCGACTTAATGTTTCAACACAAGTGATCATCCGTCCTCATCTCCTTAATGAAATTAGATTAAGTGCACCTGGGAAAGAGCTGAGGAAGCAGAATGCCTTGCCACCTCCTTTCATTTAAAACCAATTTGCCGGCAATATTCCCCCCAGCTCGGGATTCTTCTTAGCAGATCCAAAATGGAGGAGGAATGAGATCAGACCAGAGCTGACTGGTTTAATTCTGGTCCCCGTAGGCAGCCCCAAATTATAACTGACACCGGCAACACCGGCTTTAATATGGAGATGTCATTTCTATCCTCCTCTCCGCCCATGCATCTCTCGCTCTCTCTGTCTTTTCTCTCTTTTACTCGCCCTCTTTTACTCGGCGGCGTGCGGCGTTTTGCCTGGCGGAACAGGCTGTGTTTTCATCAGATGGCGTCATGATGTTACTCCTGTAGCAATTACACAGGTCTGGAAACACTTGTGCACATTGGACTGTTCTTGCTTCTCCGGTTTCTTCAGATTAAGCCTGTGGGTTCTTTCTGGTTGTCGAGAGATCCATCTGTTGTACGTTTGGAGCAACAGAACCGCGTGGGCGTTTCAGAACACAGTTCGTTCTTCGTATCTTTGACTGAATCTGAATTGGATTTGTGGTCTTATTTGTGATGCATTTTGAGGTACCTACATTTACGAAGAACTATTTTCGGACCATTTCTGCAGAGACGCTGTGAGGCAGGATTTCATCTGAGGGGTGGGTGATAGGCAGGGGTCAAACTGAGCATACTGTCTTCGGACCCCTGCAGGGTCAGGCCCACTAGCGGGAAACGAGAGCCAACTGAAATCAGCCAATCCTGCACGTCACTAGCAATGCATATCACAGTTACAGAGCCGCGACAGTAACACAAGACAGTATAACAACGATATCACTACCCAAGACATGGAAACTAGGGAGGCAAAGGTATATCAATCCGCTATCAGTATTGGCTGATCATAGGCAAAATAATCGAGTTATATTTATAACCAATATTTTGCTATTTTATATTTCCTGCTAATTGTGCTTTTGTCTTAATCTACTCCAGTCGTTTGTATTATGTTTAAGTCATGTGTCCTACTTTTATCTTATCTTATACTTTACTTATACTTTATTTAGAACATTTATATCCAGGCATTTTAGAATGTACATTTAAAGTATGAGGATTTGTATTTATTTTATTATATTATAATATTTCTATTAATTTTGCTATCATTTTTTGTTATTGTTATATATTGAAGTGAATTTGCATTTGTAGAAGAATCATTCAAATCTACAATAGTATTTATGTTATGCCAGTGTATTCAAGTACAGTAATGATAAATTATGGTATTGTGCGATTGCATTATATAAGCATCGGATATCAGCAACAGATTTTCTTATCGGTCATTCCCTAGCATCCATCCCATTGTCAGATATAACTACTGTGGATTTCTTCCTAAAGGTTTCTTTGATGTGATCATTGATGTCGACTGAAAAATGTGAAGGATGATACTTGTGACATCATCTGTATATAGGTTAGCTATGCATTCAACTGGATCCTCTGTGTTCATGTGGAGGTGTGATAAAACACATTCTCTACTTTTGTAACCACAGAAAATGCTTCTAACCCTTCAGGGAACAGCACCTCTAAACTCTAGTAGTGCCGTAGCTAGAGCTCAGATCATAGTCATTTTGGGAATGATTCTTGCCTGGATGAACGTCTAGTTTCACTGCATACTTGTCCCCTTGTCCTCCACCTTCACCTGCTCCACTTTTGGAAGCGCTTCTTGAAATATCAAATTCCCTGTACGGTAATAGCCTGAAGATTGTACTTTAAGAGATGCTCTCCTCGTGATATCGTTTGTTCAAACAAAATAACTGTGGAGTATTCGTTTCATTTAAAAATAACATTCCAGTTTTGTAATTTGTTGAAAGAGTGTGTGTTTCTCAAACTCACACACACACACATTCGCACTGCTCAAGCAACACTGAGTTCCATTGTCCAGTCCAGGCATGATGGCAGCCGGTCCATTGTTTTCGTAAAGACCCATGTTTGAATAACAAGCCAAGTACTATAAACATTTTTCCACATCAGTAGCTAATAAAATAAAAATGGACTCTTTATGGGTTGCAGATGTCTGTTTTGCGGGAAGAAAAAAACAAACATTTGTGTGTGTGTTTGATTAGAGTTTTTTTGATCCTGCACAAACATAATGCTTAAGTGACTTTTTATTCAATAAACATCAGTGGACCCTAATTACTTTCACATTTCTTCTGGCTGAAAGAAGAACCTTGTGTTGTTAGAAGTCAGTGTCTCAAATGGCTCCCTATCCATACGTAGTGCACTATTTGACCAATGCCCAATGCAGTACATGGAGACTAGATTACATTGGGTTGGCTTGTCCATAGAAACGTCCCTAATGCAAAATGACTTATTTTTCCTTTCAAATAAATGGCATACGCAATCAAGGTCTTCCCATATGGTTACTCCTTCTCTGTGCCATTGTGGTTTATGTTTCCTTCACGAAACTGCCCTTCGAATGAATAGAACCCAGAACAACATGACCTGTGGAGTTCAGAATGGAGAGTTGAAATCAACTCCATAATTATATTTTCTGATGTTACCTAAAGGTTATTTGTTTATCATTTCTTTTAAAAAGAAACTTGAAATGGTCACATGCCCTGTTGGTTTTATACATTAGCATGCTTGCGGTGTCCTTACCTCGCTGATATTTGAAATGACTGTTTAAAGAAAACTAAACCGTTGGTTGCTGTTGCTATTGGCGCATAGACTACTTTTTGGAAGAGGAACATTCTAACATCAAATTTGGGAACTTGTCCCTTAGTCAGCCAGGCCGCACGTTGAGCCTTACATAGGAAAAAAACATGTGTATTAATAGTGGCTATAACTATCATTCAAAGCACTATATTTTGTCTGTGTTTATTTTCTGGTTCCCCTAACAAGACTTGGCCAATCGTGTTGGACGTGTTAGTATTAATGGGCAGCGTCCTGTGAGGAGGACTAACCACCATCCCCATAATGATGATGATGGACAATAAACCGGAAGGGAAGCCGAGCACCCTGTCCAGCATTTCTCTGTTCTCTCTCCCCTCTCTGTCTTTTTCTACTTGCTCTCCCTCCCTTATTCTCTATCCCTCGCTTCATCCCTCTTTCTTTCTCTATCCCTCCCACAGCGAGAAAAGAAAACATCTTGTCTGTCTTCACTCCACCAACCACTTGAACATCTCTGACTGAATCTAAACACCCAGATGCCTGGGGTGGGTGATAAACGCCAGAACCTCAAGTCTGCTCTCCCTCCAAGTTGCTTTGGCTTTGGGAACTTTCCATGGGTGTGTGTTTGTGTGATGTGGGGAGCTGGAGGGCAGAGAGGGAATAGAGACCTGGGAGAATAGCGTTGAGATCAGGACCCAAACACACAGGGCCAGCTGCCTTCAATTAAGGCAGAAACCCAGAGACTGAGTTCCTCATGCGCAGAAACCAGCTGCCTTTGATCTGCGGCAGCCAGAGGAAAAGGTGCGGGGCTCGAAAGATTACAGGAAAAAAGTAATGATTGTATCAAAGAGGCCTACGTAAAACTTTATAGGGGATTTAGAGGCGAAGGGAGGCAGAGGAAAGCAGGCACTAACGATTCGTCACTCGTGTTCATTTACCAGCTTTCTCCGTTTTTTCAGAGGGCCTTTTAATGATGTGGCATACCTGGACTTCTCAGTTTTTGTGATAATGTTTCTCTCCCGATCCACACAACTGCACACGACTTAACTATTGCCGTAGTCACAAGTTGTCACCCGCAATGGCTTCACTGGTGTAATCTAACCGGATTTGCATGTCAGTTTCTGGCTCTGTCAAACATTAGAGCCCTGGGCCACCTAACTCTTACAGCTGGGGGTTTGTGGGAGTTTTGAAGCCCGAGCCAGGCAGAGCAGAGGACAGACCGATCTGGCATCAACCTCCCCCCCCCCCATGCCGGCTCCACAGACAGCCTATACATGGTCTTGATTCAATTAATCTGACTTCATTGCTTCATTATCACCAAAGCCTCTCTGGCCCAGGGACCTGTGGCGCTGCCGGAGGGGGACAGTTGAGTGACAGCATGTCAGAGGCCCGGCCAGCAGATCTAGCCTGGGAGGGAGGCCCAGAGAAGACCTAGCACATGGCTCTGACAGCCTGAATATGCCCCGTGCCCTGACGGGCTGCGGGGGCCAGGGCCAAACAACAGGCCGTGGTACGCCAGTGGCTTTGGGGGGGCTCAATCAACACCCGGTCAGAGCATTAACACCATGTGCTCCTTCCACACCAGCGGGCCTTTTACAGACACACACTGGGGGTTGTCGTGCAACACGGTGAATGCCTCAGCTGGGTGTGATCCAGAAGGGACACTCCGTGGGGCCGACTGGACCCCGTTACCGCCAACCCCGTCTCGGCCGGGTCAACCGCTAACAGCTACCGAGTTTCAGTCACGCTGACATCTCACCCACCTATCATTTATTGTAATTTACAGGCCGTCGCCCAGGCCGGAGTAACTTCGCGGCAATGTTAAGGCGTCCGCTTTTTTTCAACTAAGAGTCACGCCTGAGCATGAACAACAATGTAGGCGCTGAGTGTTGAATAAAAGATGTCAGAGATATCAGGTCGAAACGTCAATGAAGGCAGATGCGGTATTACCTCACTCGGTTGTGCTGTTATATCCTAGGTGATTTGTAAGGGAAAGTTTTCATTGTCTGTTAATATTCAACCGACACTATGCTGTATTGTTTCACCATTCTGTTCCATCGAAGATCTCCAACAGAAAACTGTTCAATAATTCAAATCAAAGGCTGGATTAAAATCACCAGAGAGAGGCTTGCATCATTATTTGATAGCTATATTTTGCTCCAAAGAGCTCCTATTATAGATTAAATAATAAAAGACCCAGACAGACCCACACACCAATGTAGAGTTGCATACAAATGTAAGTTAAAGGTAGGTAGTGTTCTGGATGTTTCAAATACTGGTTGTGGATGGAGGGAGAAACAAATGGTTCATCCAAGGCTCGTTGATGCCTTGATCGCTCTAGTCTGAGAGTGACAGAAAAAGTACTGTTGTTAAGTTGGGATGTGGGGCCAAAGCCATAGTTTTAGACATATAGAAGCCACACATCACAAAGCTTTTAAGACCGGGACTCATTCACCCACCGAAACTATCACTATTACTCTGGAGAAGGAAATTGACCTGGCCTCTGGTGGAAGTGGGTATTCTGATGAATAAAGAACTGTAAATAAATAAATAAATAATGGGGTCGCTAACCCGGGATAGGGCTCTGGTAGCCCGAAGGTGGTACTTTTTCTGTCTGCTGTCGACGAGAGAGCACTTTGATCAGAAGAGTGTCTGAAGATTCGTTGCACATCTGTACGGGAAAAAAAACGAGCCGTAAACTGCCAAGAAGCATTTTAATGACAGTTGGATTATAAAATGAAAGAAGACTCCAGATGGCAGGCAGTGCAGCGGCTGTGGTTGGGGGTTTGAACTGCTTTTTTATTGATAAAATATGGGGTGAAAAATGGTGTTGGGCTTATTAGGCATCCCACTGTGATGTTGCTCATCTGGCCAAGCTGTTCTCCATGGCCTCCGTCCAAACATGCCTCCATACATTTTTTGCTGCACCTTTAAATCTGTGAGATCCTTGCTTGTTAAGTTCACCCCCAGCTCCCCAACCCCCTCCTCCATATTTCTTTTTAAAGAAGGCCTTCTGTCCGTTGGGCTTTTTGGAAGCGGCTGGGTGAAAGCCGCAGTGGTAGCTTTGTGAAGGACGGAGGCTGTGGAGGGAGCAGCATGTTGTATTAATAACCATTCCATGCTTATTAATAACAGCAAAGAACCAGTGTTTAGCTCTTTAATGGCTTAATTCCTACGTGATTTCATTAGGCTTTTTCACTCGTCTGGACACAGAATGAGCCCAGCTGATTATTAATCAGATACGTGGTGATGTGTGTTCACAGGGATGACAAGGTCAGAGACAAAAATAGTAGTCTGGTTTGTCAAGGGATATAGGCAGTGACTGGCCACAGAGAACCAAGATGGATGTTCAGTGACTGACCACAGAGATCCACAAGGAATGAATGAGGCTCTCCCATTTTAGCATTGCCTCCCACATATGCACAAGTGTATAGGGCTCATTAGACCCTCCAGTAGCCATTTCTGCCAATGCAGGCTTCAGAGATGCTATCCACACATGCAATACAATTAGCAATACGAAATGTTAAGGCACTTGTCATTATTTAACATAAGCATTTCTTAACGTATAATTTAACTCCTACCTTATTAAGTGGTTAGCTCTTACTAAGGTCTTTTTTGGTGAGTTTATTAACAGAGGATGTCACCTTTTGAGTCAGCAACATGTGAAGTTCTCCGAACATCAGGGCAAGGGGGCTAGTTTGGGATTTTCCCTCCACTAGACTGGTTGTAGCGCAGTGCTTCACAGGATAATGAAGCTCAGTTAGTAGAGCAGGGCGCTTGCAACGCCAGATGTTGTGGGCTCGATTCCCAAGGGGGACCAGGTTGGAAGAGTTTGCACTCAATTTAAGGTGCTCTGGGTGAGGGCATCAGCTAAATAATAAAAAATAAAAGTGTAAAGGTTCAGTCTGACCTCCAGATATTAACAAGACAGTTGAGAAAAAGGAGGTGCTGAATGACCTGGGTTGTCTGTGGAGGAGTGACCTCTCAGAGAACTTCTGAAGAAGTATGCTTCTGCAGAGGTTGAAGAGAGGTCATGGCAGCTCAGGAAGAGAGATTGGATTTATTTATGTGCATGTCATGACGATACATATGACCAGTGGAAGGACATGTCTCAATAGGAATGCAGCTTCAGAATCTCTCTAGTAAATGGAATGGCTTCCATTATGCTTGTTGTTACTTCATTGCATTTGCACTGCATTTGGTTAAGAATTAGAGAGATGATGGGTTTAGATTTAAAAGGCAAAGGATTCCCATCGCTCTCTCTGGTTTTGCTAGAAAAGCAATGACTTAATGGTGTACGGTATCTCAGGGTGATTTTTTGATTCAAATTGAAATCCATTTTAACAGTTATCAGAACGCAAGCTTACAGGCTAATAAAACTGGCGTCTGTGATTTTCCGTCATTTAGGTAATCGTCAGTCCAATTTGTATTCCCCCTGCCCCACCCCTCCCCCTGCCCCGCCCCTGCCCCGCCCCTCCCCTGCCCCCCCCCTGCCCAGCACCTCCCCCTGCCCCACCCCTCCCCCACCCCTCGCGCCATCTGAGACTTCAAAGAACATTATTGTTGACATTACCTGCACATTGCAACTGTTGGTTGGCTTGTTTGTCTCATTATATGACTTAAATCGGCCATCTTCCATCTCGAAAGGTCTCCTTCCATCTGCCGGTCTCCCTGTCCACACCCTTGTGGGTTTGCCTCTCAGAGGCAAACTCCCAGACACACACGCCCCTACACGCGCCCACACACACACACACACACGCGCACACACACCCTCGCAACTCTCCAGCTCACAGGAGAAAAGGTACAGCTGGTGACAGCCTAATGGACAAATTCCTAATTGAGGAAATGGTGTTGTTGGACGCACTGTAATTTAAAAGAGACTGGCAGCACAGAGCCAGACCGTGATGTCTGAACCGCTGATAGCGGCTTCCTATATTTCCAGTTATTCCTCCCACGGCACTCCTTTTCTCCTCTTCAAACACTTTCTGTTCCTCCTTGGAGAATTGAAGAAATGGGAGGAAGGAGAGGAGAGATGTGCTTCTGTGCAGGCTCCTCTGTCATATCCCCCCCCCCTCCCCCTTGTACCTTTTACAGGGAGTCCACAGGGGCTGCAACGTACAGTGGATCCCTCTGAGCATCTACATACTGTTTGAAGTGCAGGACAGACGGGGCCTCCCGGTACTGTTCAAAATGAATAGGGGGGCTAGTTATGTGAGAGATGTTGCGTTGAAATCCTGCCCCATAAGTTATTTATCAGGGGCCCTCGCTAGGAAAATGCTCGAGAGTGCTCCCTTAATGTAGCATCTGATGACTTTTAGAAGCTGTTCCAGGAAGCACCGTTGTAAAACAGGGGGAACATTAGCAGCAGGTTCTCCCAGGAGAAGAGCCGAGGAGAGGAACACAAACAGGCCCTCTCCCCTGTCTTTCTGTCTGTACCCACTGTGCATCTGCGAAGGAAGGGGCAGAGGCTAGGGCTATGTCTGAAATGGCGTTCCCGATACAGAACACTACTTTTGACCAAGGACTGCACTACTAACTGTGTGGAATAGAGTGGCAGTTCAGACACTCTTTGAGGGAGCAGCCTAATGCAAGAATGGAGCCATTGACAAGTGACCTGGTGGTGTGAGTCAGATCTGGGCAGATGTGAGGAGTTGACACAGTGTTCCCAAATCAATTGATACAGCAAGACAAAATATAGCCTAAAAAAAATGTCAAAATATTTGTATTTGCGATTTACTTGGATTAAAAACGAAATAAGATCCACATTCTAACTGTGCTGTCTAGACTATTCTGTGCAGTGATTAAAAACCCATCCCCCAGGCTAACCCCGCTCTCTCACCCCTGACCTCTGACCTCCAGCCTTCTCAGAGTGGTGTCTTGGAAGTGAACTCTGTGCTCCAGTAATGAGCAGCGCAGAAACCCTCTTCTCCACACTCTGCAGGCACAGGGGAGGGATGACTACTGAACACATTATGAAGTTAATAAAGGACAGCAAATGATATGGCAGGTTGGTTTGTGTTAATTGCTCTCCCTAGGTTTGGTTCTCTCCTCTGTGTGTCACCTGAGCATCTGTCACTGGGAGGAATCCTGGCAGAACTGCCCTGATGAGGCCTAGAGGCAGGTAGGGCTGCCCTGATGAGGCCTGGAGGCAGGTAGGGCTGCCCTGATGAGGCCTGGAGGCAGGTAGGGCTGCCCTGATGAGGCCTGGAGGCAGGTAGGGCTGCTCTGAGGAGGCCTGGAGGCAGGCAGGGCTGCTCTGATGAGGCCTGGAGGCAGGCAGGGCTGCTCTGATGAGGCCTGGAGGCAGGGCTGCCCAGGTGAGGCCTGGAGGCAGGCAGGGCTACCCTGGTGTCTGCCTTTATTTTTCTGTGCTAGAATAGAGGGCAACGGGAATTACATCACAGGGGCCCGTTTGCAGGCTCTTATTTGACTTCCTTTCAGAGGAAAAACATTTGTTATATTAAACTGAATAATTTATGACAACAAATAAGTGCAGAAAAAGATTGTATTTTTAAAATATCCATAAATATCAACAGTTAAGACAAAATAACATTGTGTCTCTTATTCTATTTCTGTGAATACTTGTGAGAATGTTTCTTTATTATTATGGCCCCCTTTTGCCTGCGTTATTCTTTTCTACAGAATTCCAGTCATGTATTAAAATTCTAAGTCAATAGACAGTGTATTTAACATGCAATGTTGACCTCCATATTGTTAATAAAGAGGCTGCCATTTTGAAGAAGTTGTTGTGCATCACATTAATATATTGCATCATAATTTGCATATCCTTGTTTTTCTAGATATTAGGTTAATGGCTTGTGACTGGCGTAATGAGTGCTCATTCCCTTTAAATCATGTCATTTCACAGGCACAACATCCCACAACCCTACGTAAGCAGCTCAGATCCAGACAGACATTTTCTAAGGTTACCATGGTGACGTAGTCTACCTTTCGACTCTTCTACTCTGAAGACTCCTCTCTTCCCTGTCTTATATACCAGCTGCCTATCGCACTACTTCAATGTTAGCACAATTTATGGTTGAACAATGTATTTTAGGTCCATACATCCTATCGAAGGACTCTCTCTTATTCCCCAAACCCTCTTTCGGGCATGGTATGGCAAAACAATATTACCATTCATTATCTCGACTCCCTGTTTGGTGGTGATGGTCAAGGGTGAGATTGGGTGCTTGGGTACGGTGCTGTTTGGTCTTTCTGTGTGTTATGAAAGGGATCGGCTTTTACACAGTTGCAGGAGTTGCAACATGTTGAGTGTTAACGCTCTTTTCCTTGACCATAATTCACAATTCACCCTGTACCCTGTAATAACCTGGTGGTGGTGGAATAGCAGCCAACGGACTGAAGCCCCAAGGTTTACTACTGCAACCTCTGGACTGGGTTCACACAGTGTGTCTGTCCGGGTGTGTTGAATTCCATCTCTGGAGCCAAGGCATAATAATATATTTTTTGGTGGTTTTATTTTGAGTTTATTACGGTACCTCGCTCATATATCTGAAATACTCTAGAGTCTCAGCTTTCCCTACAGCATTGAAATGGTTTGGATTATGTATTTTCATGGTATTACAGCATTTTGATAACTAATACACCCACCAGCAGCCTGAGCTGAAAAGGTGCAACCATTTTCTACTGCCTTTATCCCACTTTAGTCTACCTTTAGTCTACCTTTATCCCACTTTAGTCTACCTTTAGTCTACCTTTAGTCTACCTGTATCCCACTTTAGTCTACCTTTAGTCTACCTTTATCCCACTTTAGTCTACCTTTAGTCTACCTTTAGTCTACCTGTATCCCACTTTAGTCTACCTTTAGTCTACCTTTATCCCACTTTAGTCTACCTTTAGTCTACCTTTAGTCTACCTTTATCCCACTTTAGTCTACCTTTATCCCACTTTAGTCTACCTTTAGTCTACCTTTAGTCTACCTTTATCCCACTTTAGTCTACCTTTAGTCTACCTTTAGTCTTGCTTGCACATCCTTTCAGGTGGCTCCATGTACAGGAACTGAAAGGGACTGATCTATTTGAACGCATGTGGGTAATATGTCCAGCAAGTACAAGTAAAGTGCATTTATTTCAGTTTTCCGGTCCTTTTCTGAGTTCTTAAGACGTTATTTAGCACATTTATTCATTATTATTTATTGAAATGTATTTAAAAAGCCCAGTCAATTTTTGTCATTCTTGAAACATATCCTAGTCAGGAACGCTCAGGCACAGGACGTTACAAAATGTGTTTTTGGTGTTTTTATGTATGTGTATGAAATTGTGCGTGTGGAGTTCAGGGGGGTAGCAGTAGTGGGTAGTAGCCATTGCCATTTGACTGATGTGTTTGGGTGTGGGGTGGGGGAGGAGGCGTTCGGGGGGGTGGGGCGAGACGAGATGGGGGGGGGGGGGTTAACAGGCTCTAGATTGTTAGTGACAGGCCGATACTTCAACACTTAAAGTAGAAGGTTTGATTTAATCACAGACCTGTCATTTGTCATTTGTCTGCCTCCCTCCAGAATGGCTGCGGCTGATCAACTGCCTGCTCCCAAGGGGCCTCCTTTACCCCTGTAACGTCTAAATCCTCCACAGAAATGCTGGTCCTGCTCCCCTCCACTCAGCCCACACGGCCAGGTTGAGGGGGTGGGTGAAGTGGGGGGCGACGGGCGGAGGATGGGGAGGGGGTTTAGGGGAAAGTGGAGGTTAGGTCACAGGACGAATGAGAGCGAAAGGACTAGGTTGAAAGAAAGAGCTGAAATGGCCTGAGGGCCACTGAAGACCATTAATGGTACGGTCAGAGGGATTGGGAGTTGGTTAAACCCCACCCCCACCTCGTTAATAATGCTCGCTGTTGATATTTTCTTGCGTTGTGTTTTCGAGGGAAGAGAGAGGTGGAGAGGGAAGGAGGAGGAAGGTGGAGGAGGGCTCGCTCACAGATAATCTGATAAGACAAGCCTCCAAATTAGCAATGAATGCCTGATACCAGTGTGCAAAGTCAATTACTCTGTAGGACCAGATATAGGGGACAAGGGGGGTGGAGGAGGAGGTTATGCGGGGGGGAGGAGGGGGGCGTGAGGGGATGGAGGTGGAGGATATGGGGAGGGGTTGAGAGGGGATGGTAGTGGATGAGGAGGATATGGGGTGGGTGAGAGGGGATGGTAGTGGATGAGGAGGATATGGGGTGGGTGAGAGGGGATGGTAGTGGATGAGGAGGATATGGAAAGGGGGGGGGGGGGTGAGAAGAGGATTCTTGATGAGGAGAGAAATGGAGAGAAAGGAGGACACAATGAGCTCACCTTATTCAGAAACCGCCAGTCAACTCTCTGTCCCAGACAATCAGGGCCAATAGAGAGCTGACAGACAGACGGCGATATGCCCTGATCCAGACAGGCATTAGTCTTTCTATTCAGCTCATGTACAGGAGAGGGGGAGATGTGCGTTTGGCTCAAGCTGAGGCCTGTGCTCCTCTTTGTATGTAGCTACCTGTCTCTCCTCTCCGGAGGATTGAGAGGGGGTGGGAGGAGAGGCTGTTAGAGAGAAAAGGGGTTCAGCGGGTCATCGTCTAGGTAAAACTATTGCCTTTTAATTAGGTGAAAGGATATGATTATTTTATGAAGGCCAGGGTGTGCTGTTGGGCTGATAGCAGTCAATGCTCTTCATTAACCTGTCCTTCTACACTTTATTCTGAACACGACTCCTGACAAGAGCCCTGAGATAAAAGGATCAGCCAGTCCGCAAATGACAGGGGCCTCTGGGTTTCTAGTCTATCCCTCCTTACTTTTCTCCTTTTCTCTCTCTCTCTTCCTCTCTCTTTCCTTTATCCCTGTCTTCTCTTGGTCACCGACATCTTAAGCCTCTGCTTCACTTATTCTGAGCTGCTCTGAGGTGGGCTTCCAAAGCTGGGTGAGGCATCCATTTGGCATTTCTTTTGTCCTTCCCTACCTTGCTCTTTCTCCCTCACAATCTCTCTATCTCTCTCTCTCTCTGTCTCTCTATCTTTCTCTCTTTCTCTGTCTCTCTCTCTATCTCTCTCTCTTTCGTTCCTCCTTCTTTTCATCCTATTTCTCTCCCCCATCTCTCTCCCTGCCTCTCACTCTCCCTTGATCTTCCTCCCTGTTCTGAGCACTCCTGGGTCCCCCCCCCCCCCCCCGTGGAAGTTGCTAGGGGTGAGAGGGGGCCAGAAGGGGGAGTTTAAGAGGGGTGGTAAGTAAAGCCCCCAGCCCCCTCCAGCCACAAGAGGGCTCTCCAAAAAAAGTAATGATTTATGATTGGTTTCATCCTCCTTCCTGTTTCTGATTAGGGTAGTCTTTAGGCCGTGATCGATCGTCCCCCAAGCCGACCCAGATCCAACCCAGATATCTGCTGACTGAGAGGGAAACACGTGGAGATGAAGGTGCTTTGCAGCACAGCGAGGGGTTAATTCAGTTTGCTACCTGGACTGGGACAAGGACGTGTTCTAACACCGACAGACAGAACTCGCGCCCTGCTGTTATGTCAGCGGTTAAGAGAGTTCTGATGTGTTTAGAAATCTTGGTCATGTTCACAAAATACAGGAATGAGGCCTGGACAGCCTTGGTGAAATGCCTCAGATCCACCTTACATAACCCAGACACACATAAACGCTCCTCCCCACCCCCTCTCCCCCTCAAACCCACTCCCTGTCTCCCCTAACCTCCTCTCGGGCTCCATTCATTTCAGCCCTCTCTTAAAGATGGACATGGTTCCGAACAAATTCGGATGCCTCTGAGGAAATCAGATCTGCGCTGCACATCTTGTCCCCCCTTGGCTTTGCTGCCAGAGGAACATTCAGATACGTAATCTCTGGACAGGGGAATGGCCAACAGACGTGTGTGCGAGCCCAGATCACATTTGTTTTCCCGCTCTTGACCTGCAGTCGACTGCAGCAGTCTGAGTGCAACAGATGTTTTTCCTTAAGGAGCAGAGATGAGGCCCATTGTTACAAGTGGTATTTTTGAGACTCAAATCAGTTCAGGCTCTCCTGCTGGGCTTTCCTCCAGGAAAGACAGAGACACACACGCATGCCGGCACATTTGTACACACACACACAATCACAAACAAAGCAAACGTTGTGTCTGTAATAGAGTTCACCTGTCTCAACAGGGTGAGTTATTGAATTAGATGTAAAATCAACTCCAATAAAATAGTCTTGGTTTTCACTGAACACAAACGATCCAGACACAATGAAATTGTGTTCAGCTCATGTGGTATTTAAGATGTGATGGAATGAAAAAATCTTATGTTTGACTACAAATGTGAATGATGGCATCTTCGCTAATTTCTCTTGTAGGAGGTTACTGCAAGTTATTGACAGCAGCTGTGGTTTTTCTTTTTCTACATTGAACATACCTGGTGGATTTTCATCCAAATTATCCACAGGTTTAACAAGAGTTAAAGACATATTTCCATTTTTTTCAGGCAATACATTATTAATTATGAATGATCATTACAAACTTGCTTGTCGTGAGCTTGTTAAGAGTAATGTTGAGATTAATATTAAGAGGATCTTCTGACAGATTCATACACTAATCTGAATTGTAAATGTGTCTCGTACACCTCCCAACAGCCTGCGCCGGTATACGTCCCGGGAAAAAAGAAAGGAAAATCGAGTGATTGCTTCTCCCAGCGGAGCCATGCCTTCACTTCTCAAAGCAGCGTACGACTTGTCACCAGTAAACCAAAATCATCATTGATGTTATTTATTTTCAAGTGTTCCTTGCTTGACAGGCGACATCTTGCTCTGGTTGTGGTCCCACGGGGCCCGCGCTGAGCACTCCCAGCCCGGCTCCATCACCGTACCGTCAGCCGCTCCCTCTGCATGCTGACACCAAAGCAGCGGGACTCGCTGGAGACATCTCCTGGAATTTGTCACACAATACCTTGTCTCTCGGCAAACCTCACAAACCCGAATGCACTCCGTTCCTTGTTTACATACCAATCTGTCAGGGTGGCTGTCGTGCGCCTCAACATCATCCCCACGCCGACGTGCCGTTGAAGCAGGGGAGTGTTTGCCCGAAAAAAGTGACTTGATGATTGAATTTGTTCTGGAGGTGGGTGCGAAGCATAAATGTCAACATATCTGTGGAAAACAATACCCAAATGCCATCATGTTGTCTTTCTTACTGGTTCGGGACGGGTTCTCCTGTGTTGGAGTTTGTCTTTAGGAGATCTATCAAAAGCGGCTAGCACAATGGATTCCTAATATGGACGCAAATGCTAATGAAACATGCTTAACACTGAGTAGCCTGTTGAAAACAATGAGCACCTGCACTCCCACAACACAATGACATCCAACCAACCCCCTGTCTCAGCCCTGTCTCAGCTCTGTCTCCGCTCTGTCTCAGCAATATCTCAGCTCTGTCACAGCACTGTCTAAGCCCCGTCTCAGCTTTGTCTTAGCTCCGTCTCAGCTCTGTTTCAGCTCCGTCTCAGCTCTGTTTCAGCTCCGTCTCAGCCCAGTCTCAGCTCCGTCTCAGCTCTGTCTCAGCCCGGTCTCAGCTCAGTCTCAGCCCAGTCTCAGCTCAGTCTCAGCCGTGTTTCAGCTCCGTCTCAGCCCTGTTTCAGCTCCGTCTCAGCTCTGTCTCAGCCCTGTTTCAGCTCTGTCTCAGCCCTGTTTCAGCTCCGTCTCAGCCCTGTTTCAGCTCCGTCTCAGCCCGGTCTCAGCCCGGTCTCAGCTCCGTCTCAGCTCTGTCTCAGCCCTGTTTCAACTCCGTCTCAGCCCTGTTTCAGCTCCGTCTCAGCTCTGTCTCAGCCCTGTTTCAACTCCGTCTCAGCCCTGTTTCAGCTCCGTCTCAGCTCTGTCTCAGCCCGGTCTCAGCTCTGTCTTAGCTCTGTCTCAGCTCGGTTGTTATAGGCCTGAGTTTGCATGCGCGCGGTGTGCGTGCGTGTGTATGTGTTTGTGTATGTAAGGGCGTGTGTGCGCTCGCCCCATTATCAGGCAACGCATGGTTGAGCTCAGGGGAGTGGCAGGAGAGCCTGTGTGAATGAAGGAGTGATCGTAGCGGCAGGTAAACCAGCCGTGAGCCAAACGCCAGGCCCCGGTCCCCTGGCGAAGGCCTGCTGAAAGAGTCCATTTGTCAAAGCCCTTCCCCACAGCCGCCCTGCTGCACGCCAGCCGTGTCCAGGTAGTGCATTACTGGCTAGCCCCTGCAGGGAAGTCCTTGAGGCCCTGTACCTCCCACTCGCACTCACTCACTGGCCGCCCAAGGTGCTCCAGTCAGCGGTGACCAGCCTCCGGCCTGCACTCACTGGATTGGCTCATTAATAAAACAGCCGACACCGACCCCAGACATGCTCCGGTACTCTGGACATCACTTTCTCCAGCTAATGGGCCAACCGGGGGAGGGTTGGTCTGCTCTCGGGTCTCAGTCATCCCTCAACATGTCAGACAAGACAATGCAGGCGGAGGGGAGTTTCACAGTGTAAGCCCAGATCATGTTGTCTCAGCCCGGGCTCGTGTATTCACCGTGGGCCCCCATGTTTCTTCCGCCAGGACAACTGCTTCACCTCCATTAATCCCCTTTAGCCTCCCTCGCTGGACCCTCCTCATCTCTGTCCTCCAAATGATTATGGACCGGCTTGCATGTGTCACCATGACGCTGCCTGGGGCCTGGTGGTCTGAGGGAGCCAGGCTTGTCTTCTCCCTGTCCTGCCTGTCTGTCCCTCCTTAGTTTAGCCCCGGGAGGGTATTGTTAACTTGGCCACTAACTCGATCTCCCTCACTTCCCCTTCCTCTCTGTCAGCTTGGATGTTCAAGAGAGCTGCCGGGTTCCCAGCTGGCCTCCCTGAGTTGGAAACGGCTTTTGTTTGTGTTCGTGAAAGACGTAAATCTAACGAGAGAGGTGGAGATTGAGCTCAGAGGATTATGGATCCCACTGGACTCTTCAGAAAGCTCCCCACTAAATAAATCTGAAGTGAAAATACATATGGAGCCGTAAACTGTTGAAATAAAGGACTGCTTGTTCTCCACACGGCGAGCAGTGTGGAGACAGAGATTTACAGCCAACACGCCTGTCTGTTTGGCGTCTTCCCCTCACCACCCATCAGCCCGGCCGACTGACACAACCCTAACGAGACAGGTACAGGCGCATATGGTGAGAGACGGACTATAATTTTAGGACAGGTTTGTCTCATTATTTAACGCCCAATAATTCCGCTCCTATTACGAGGTCACCAAAAAGTTGCTTTAGATTCCACATACTTCTCTAAGTATGATGCAGACCAGTGTTGTGGTGTTGCCTGGAGAAGTGGGAATACAGTTTTTCTTAATCAAATGACCACTAAATTGCTGCAATTATTTTATTTATTTACATAAATCATTGTACAATGTCTTCAGTAAGCTGTGGCCACTTTCAGGGCAATTTTTTTTTGTTTTAAAACAGAACCTCCACAAGTTCTATATTTGAAAGAACAGAGAGCCTGAAACTGGGCCTGTTTGGAGAGCAGTTTGGGGACGTCTGTTGTTACTAGAGATTTCCACTTCCTGTGCGGCACGGAGTCCTGCGTGCCGCGGCATCCTAAGAGAGAGGCCAAATTGATACCATAATATTGCCAGACACAACTTGTAGCCACAGAGAGGTGGCTCTCCAATTATTAGTTTAAGGAAACAGACCTGAGTTTTATAAATCTCCTAGGGTGATTTAGGAATAGCCCTAGTCACTTCCATATGTGACCCAGGAACCCCAAGGGTTTATGGGGCCCTTCCAGGCAGATTAAACTCCCAGCCCAATTTGAGGGGCCAGCACTGTCGGCAGTCAGGGCCAGGGGCCATACCCTCTTGAGCTCAATTGGTAAAGATCACAGATGTTGGAGCTCCTAAGAGGCTGAGAGGGGTGGCCAGGATTTACTGTTAACCCAGTACCTTGAAGAGGAAATAACTTAACTGCCAATTAAAGGTTTAGGACATTAAATAAAACCCCTCTGTTGTTGCTTTTTAAAACATCCCCACCTAATGCTTGTTTGTCTTTATGATGAGGGCCGCAGAGAAGCAGCGAGCTAAGTGGGTCTGCCATTGTACTGCTTTCTATTAGTGACAGGATTGGTCGGCTTCATATTTCTTTTTATTTTTTTGTTCTGCCACATTCTTCTCCCCTCTTGCTTGCTCAAGGCTTGATTGCTGTATAAACAGTTTCTTATTGCAGAATGAAAGCAAAGGAAGCTTGTGGCAAATTAATCAGGGAAATTCCAGAATGCCTCATAGTTATTGATTCATCAATAGTTTTTTTTGAATATTTGAAACATTCAGGATATGTGTTGTTTTCAACTTTAAAACAGGACTTATTATTAATATAATGGATATAGTATTACATTTATTATCATTGATGATGAACAAAAATGTTGTTTGCTAGCTAGCCAGTTAGCCAAGCTGGACTTGTGAAGACAACCTACCATCTGTTCTAAAACTGCTGGTAAAAACAACAAGCCCATGGCATACAAAGCGATTATAAAGCATAACAATTTCATAATGTAAAGAGCACTATACTTAGCATGCCTTACAGAATGCTGTGGTTATATAAGGGAATACAAGAGTGTCAGTTTAGTTTCACTGTAAGGAAAAGGCTTATGTTGGTTACTAACTACCCAAGGCTATGCTAACTACAGTACTGTTAAAGTAATTAGATGTATCAGAATACATTTGCAAGCCAAAAGGCCGCTCTGATAGAAGTCCCATGACATTATGAATTGTTTAATGAACTTAGCCTTTTCCGGAATTCCTGGAATCTCCCAAAACCTTCTGATTTATGGCAATGGATATGCTGGTTTTGTTGCCGTTAACGAATAGTATACAACACGTTTTGATGCCATGCGTTGGTCATATAGAATGTATTGTGATGCATTGAGTTAATAATATGGAATGTGATTTGATGCAGTAAATGAAAACTATAGCATGTGTTTTGATGCCGTTAATGAATATTATAAACCCGGATGGTTTGAATCCTGATTTGCCGTTTGGCAATATGGTACTGTATATGAGACCGTAAACATAATTATGACGCTGCATAACTTTACTCTTGTGAGTTGGTTACTGCATTATGAAAGCAATTAGGCATCTCTGAGTTTTGAGGTATGCATCATGCCCAAGAACAGCTCTTTGCCATTGACCAAATACAGCACACACACTCACTTTGCCTGAAGCATTTGTTCCAGTAGTCCAGCCACTTGCAATCAAGTGTTGTGCTTACTGATTTGTGATTGGAGGTGTATTTGGATTAGTTAAAATTTTATTTGCATAATAGTGGTTTTTGTGCTACTGTAAACACATAATTAAATAATGACATTGAATCGATTTTGGGGGTTAAATCTGTTCCATGCCTAACACTAGATATCAGCTTTGCACACACTGTAGATTGCTGTTTTCCCTTCCTGTCTTGTCAAATAAATCTCACATGATGCTGACAGGGCCACTTCTTCTCACTCTACCTGTCTGTCCTTCCTCAGCCATCACCTACCTTTTTCCTGACAGTGACAGAGGGTTGAATGCAGCTTTTTTTCAGTCTTCAGGTCTTCAAAGTAGATTACGTATACTTTCAAGGCTTATTAACTACTATTACCTACTTACAACTGTCATTCACTGTCCCAACGTCCATTACGTCCTGTCAGTTCCTGTGTCATGATGTATACGTTAGTTGATGTCTTGTAAGATAAGAAATGTTATACTGTCCCTGTGCAGTGAAAAGTTTATGTTTATAGTCTTTATTTTTCATTCAAAATAATTACAAGAATCGAACCTTTAATCAAAGTAAACAAAATCCAACCTTTAATTAACATTAACAAAATCCAACCCAAATGTAGGTTTGCCATGTTGACATAATTAATTGCCAAGATAACAGCTGTGAGTCTTGTCCTATAATGTGCAATGAGGTTGGTGAACACAGGGCATGGGATCTGAGAACATTCGTACAAAATCCTTACAGAATCCTTCAGATTCCGATTTCTTTGCCTGTGGACTCTCCTCTTCAGCTCATCCCACAGGTTTTCAATTGGGTTTAGGTCAATGGAATGGGTCCCCCATGGCAAAAATATTTTGCTCCTATTTTTGCGAACAATACTACTGGCGAAGGTTCATACCTTTTTAATATGATCAGTTGTATTTGTGTAAAACAAAAATGTGATGCGTACATTATAGGTCGGTATTTGAATGATGTATTCGTTACTGTCATTATTGTGCATCTTTATAAAATGTGTACAAAATGTCTCACCCCACTGTGAACCCCGAAGGCATTTTGTCTTCCACTCACGGCCAGACGCTCACTGTTGTTCTTCCTTGGCAGTGTATATCAGTCTACCCTAATGTATCACAGCATGCATGCACTTAGTTGGAGCATTTATCTGTGTTATTGAGTTTAAATAACCTGTAAAGTGTTTCGACAGCACTGCATATTTGTGTGGAGTCCCCATGCCCCGGCTCAGGGAAAGGACAAGCTTTAAGAAAGGACATGCAGGACCATTTTAGAATGAAACTGCTTGAGGAGCATAACGGAACACACTAGTTGGGTATATTGGAAAGATAGAAACACAAAGTAGCTTTTATAGTGTGTCCCTCAACCACTTTATGGTCAGATCCTAAATAAAAGACAAACTGTAGGGGAAGTCGTGATAGATGCCTCTGGAGCGGTCTAACCTTTTTCACCATGGGAACAAAGTAATAGAATATTCCTATATGGTTTTTGCTTTGTTTGATTTATCCTGGACCTTCCGGCTTCGGTCCTTATTATTAGCGAAAAGCCCCCATACCCTCTTGCCCCTCTTCCAAACCCCTTTGGGAGATGGCATTGGGAGGGCCTGAGCAGCCCCCTGGAGAGGGAGGGGGGAGTCGGGGTCCCCAGAGGGGACATCCCTAGAGAGATTGGGGTTAGAAGTCACCACAGGCTTGTGGGCAGATGAAGCAGGGAGCTCTTGACGAAAATAAGCTTTGCTGGCATCATGGCTGAGCTCCCGAGCTAAAGTGCCTAATCCATATTAGCTGTACAAAGGCCCCACAGATTAGCTGACGTCTTCATCAAACTGAATTAAAACTTCTCTTCTGCTACTGGCATTAGTATGGCTATTAATATGATTCCCCTTCATAGTAACTCCATTAACACCGCTGTGTTATTGTTACGTTACTGTAGGTCATTTGTTGTTATTGTTGCCTTTTAATGTTACCATCACTGTCATTGTTTTTGATGGTGCTATTGGTCACAGTGGTTAGGGGAGATGATCTCCTCTTAATGGTCTTTAGGGCTTGATGGAGATTGAAGGGATCGTGTTGGTTATTGTTGTGCCAAATGATCTGATCATCATTTTTGTTGTCACTTTATTTTGTCATGTATAACTATTCAGCTTTTTTCCTGCAATGTGGCTAATTAACTAAATGGGCTGCGTGTGTTATAAAGGCGTAAGTCTTCAGGGGACAGTCCAAATATTCTCTTGGGCCACTCTAACTGGTGTTGCAAGCATGCCTCAGGTATGGGTTGGTCCGCTACTTTTTGGGATAAGGGAGTGTAGGTGGAAGACAATTGGAAGCTTAATAGTTGTTAGTAGGACCTAATCACAGTGTAACAGTTTAATTTACATTTACCACACTCAGTTAACAAGACCTGTTAATGTAGTGTTGCATTGGGAATTCACTGTTTTTGAAATGCGAAGAGGAATTGTACTGTCACAAGTGAGCGGAGATGTAGGAGGTCAAAGGACGATTTATGTTATTGACATAAGCTTGTTGCAGCAGCTGGTGGTAGGAGGCAGGTGGTAGGAGGCAGCTGGTGGTAGGAGGCAGCTGGTGGTAGGAGGCAGCTGGTGGTAGGAGGCAGCTGGTGGTAGGAGGCAGCTGGTGGTAGGAGGCAGCTGGTGGTAGGAGGCAGCTGGTGGTAGGAGGCAGCTGGTTGTAGGAGGCAGCTGGTGGTAGGAGGCAGCTGGTGGTAGGAGGCATCTGGTGGTAGGTGGCAGCTGGTGGTAGGAGGCAGCTGGTGGTAGGAGGCAGCTGGTGGTAGGAGGCAGCTGCTAATTTGTGAAAACTTATGATAGCTAGCTTGTTACTGACACAGCACAAGTAACTTGTGTGGTAGCTTTTTGTGAAAAATATTAATCATGTGTTCTTCGCTAGATAGACCCTATTCCCTATATTTTAATTTGATTTTTGATTGGCTGGCATATTTACAAATATAGAGAAAAAAAAAAACATTTATTTTTATATTAATCTTTACACAATATCCTATGATGACAAATTATGCAATTTGATCACTGGAATTTCTGTCAGTTTGTTTAAAATGAAAAAAGCTATAGTATCTCATGTGAGTAAGTATTCAGACCCCTTTTTTCATTACTTGGTAGAAGTGCCCTTTGCTACAATCACAGCTTCAAAACTACATGGGTATGCCTCCACCCACTTCGCACGCCTGGATTTGGGCATTCTTCCTTGTTAATTCCCTCAAGGTCTGTCAGATTGGATGGAGGGTTCAAGAAACATGTTTTGGCTGGGCCACTCAATGACATTCACAGTCTTTTTACTAGGACACAGACCGTTTGCTTTGATTCATCATCCTACTGAAAGATGATTTTTCTCTTTCAGTCTGAGGTTGTGTGCACTCTGGATCAGGTTTTCTTTGAGGACATCTCTATATTTAAGATTTTTTTCTCATCAGACCAGAGCATATCTCTAGTCATGCTCTCAGAGTCCACCTACCTCATCAAAGTACACCTCACTCATCAAAGTCACAAAACACAAATTGGATATAAACAATTGGTGAGATAATAATACAGAGTATGTCATTTAAAATAAATATATATATATTTTATTTTTAGGATTATTTTAGATATTGTTTTTATTGGCCGCACCAACCGTCTCAGTTTTAAAGATTTTGCTATCTCCTTGTATAGGTTTTTCTATTAGCAACCTTATGAATAAAATTGATGCAAATATTTAAGGAGAAGAACAAAATGCTGTTTTTGTCTCAGCACACATGACTGATTTTGACAGATCAAAGCAAAAACGTTTAAATAAATATAACAAGCCTACATAAACATCACAAATTTGACATTCTTTATTGCTTGAAAACTAGATGGTTTTTCAGTATAATCAACTAAGTCTACTTAAAACAGCTGCATATTAACAATGCTAGCTTTTCTCGCACATTCAGAAATGGAGAAATAACTTATTCTTGGAAGTGTTCTTTACAGATAAACTGTGGCTTAGATTAGAAGGGATCAGGCTGGCTGAAATACATTATCAAAATATCTAAAATGATCCTTAAAGTGCTATAGTTATGAGTGATTGTGTTTGACCAGCAGTTGTCAGTATCTATGGGTTAGACAGACCAATGCTTGCAATTTTTTAAGTGCATGTATGAACAACTGTGCGGTTTTGGGCAAACGACAAGAAAGGTTTGCTGAATAATGTTTAACCCTCCATCAAAACATAATATCATATATTCACAGAAGTTATTGCTGATTGTGTTGAGAAACCGATCAATACAACTGTTAACTGCCAAACAACAGCCCTTTATTTGATCAATGCAAAAAGACAGTAACTATAACAACAATGATTAAGGCTGTGGTGCTAACGCAACCATATTCATCCAAGCTACCTTGAATGCTACAAGCTCCCACATCTGTGTATTGTACCTGCCCATTGAAATACATTGGGAGCACATTGATATTTTGCTATAATAAATAAATGAAACTATATGTTCAAGAAGTACGAGTCTGAACAATTCGGACATTTGAGAGTAGGTTTTTCTGTTGATAATTGTTAGCCTGTAGAGAGGGCAGACAACAAAATCAAATACTAATTATTTCAAAATGAAAGAAATTCAGAGTCACAGGTAAATATGTCAGTTGTATATTGCTATTTTGGGGTGAATTCCATATAAAGACCACTAGCCCCAAGTACTGTATCTAGTCCCTGATGCTGGTAACACGTAGTGTGCTATGTTGGTGCCATTTCCGAGAGCGTTTATAAAGTTGCATGCCAACTTTTACCCCAACACCATTCAACGTGTCAGAGGGAGTAAAGGAGACAGGTAGACATTGAATTTGTCTGTTTTCAGACTGGCTCAGGGGGAAACCAGGAGTCTTAGTGAGTAAGAGTTAATTAAGCCGTCGTTTTTAAGCTGTAATTGATTGAATCATAGACTCATAATATAAATGGCAGAGCCCCGACAGCTGCATCTCTCTGAATTAAAACCAGTGGCATCCTCGCTGAGTGAAAGACTATGTTAATAAGGGCCTTCAATGCAATCACATTTAGTTGTTTTTGTCCTTTTTTTTAAAGCCATGGTGCTTGTTTTTCCTCTCCAACACTTCTCTCTCAAGGGGTCTTATTATACACTTCTGTAACACTGGAAGAGTCAGTGTGCTCTGCAGTCGGGAGCCAGAAACCCTTCCTCTTGGCTGGAAATCTGTTAAAGCATCTGCTGCATCCACCCTGGCAAATCCTTTGACGTGTGGGGCTAAAGAGCGGGCCTTGTATCATTCATGAGTGCTGGTGGATTTCCATATCTGACACCGTGCTGCAGACTGCCTGGCTTATTGCTGGGCGCTGCTGGGAACACTTGTGTCCATACTCCACCGTGAAACGCAGCGACATATGGCGTCCAAGGCCACGTGCGTGCCGCCAACGAAGCCTCGCGCCCTTCCGCCTGTATTTCTCTCTGCCTTCCTCTCTTCCTCCGTCAATCCTTCTCTCTCTCCTCTCTTCATACCCGTACCAGATCATTTGCATGACATCCCCCTCGAACACACACGTCTACATATTGACCCCGGGATTGAAGAAATCGCAATGCACTCAAGCATACACACACACACAAACACACGTACACACACACTATATCCATTACCTTCTGTCTTCATCAGTGGCCGTCTGGTTTTCACCTACTTTTTTATCCCAGCCTCTATTACGATGCGGACCCCATCTTAGGACCACTGATAAAGGACGGTAATGATGAAAAATGGAGTTATAATGGCAGTTGTCAAACCTCAGGCCACACAACAAATGTGCTTCTGAGACCCTGAATTTGTCTCTGAATGGATTAGGTCTTTGCTCTGGTAAGTCTATATTTAATCTCATTGCACCCAGCCTCTGATGCCCAGCATCTCTTTGCTGCTCACCATAACAAATGCTTTGTCATTTTCTTTTCCCTGGCTTTTTACCGACATTTATGCACAGTAATAATGCTCTTTACATCGTTCCTTGTGTCATTGTTGCTGATGTCTGTGTACATCGGTTGTCCTCAAATGAACACTAAGAGGGTTTGATTTAGAGAGTGAAAGAGTGTTATCTCTCATTCAGACTTAGCTGCCAATTTCAAAACATCCACCTAGATGGCTGTCTTGCCTCTCCAAACATTGACATGGTTCCCTCCACCTAGAAGTCTGTCTAGCCTCTCCATAAATTGACGTGGTTCCTTCCACCTGGACATCAACAGCCATCAATGTACCTCGAGTCCAGTGTCTGTAGTGTGAAGCCCAAAAACGTTGGCCTTTTTTCCTTAAATATTGTCATTTTGTGCAAATCAATTGAATTTCTGGGCGAAAGTAACACCTAAAAGACACGATCCCCAGAGTTAATTTTCTGTTGTATCATGACAACCTCTGAGTGTCTGTTAAGACAGTAGTTTCTGAGGCTTCCCAGTGCTTCAGATAATATGCTTATTATTCTGAGAGAGAAAAAGTCGTACAATGTTAATAAACTGTCGCATCTCTGTATTAAATTATCAATGTGCATGAAAAATTCATTTCAGAGCTTCTTTCACACTTTACGAGCTAGTGTGCAATTCACTTTTATCTTGTTAAAGGAAAATAAAATTGTATTACAAGAGAGTGCATAACATGACTTGTTTTGCATTTTTCATTTTCAGATCCCAAGAAGTCAGTGTCTTAGTTGGAAAATATCCCTAATAATTTTAGTCTTCATCAACATGATTTACAGACATTTTAGTGGTGTCTGCATGTCCATTTGTCAACCATTGCTTTTCTTTTCCCAAAAAGCCAAGGCGTGTTGTAGCCAATCAGATGTTTTTACTGTGGACCCACTGCTAACAGTCCATCGACATGCTGCTAATGTCACCTCTCTTATATTTCCACTTCATTGTTTGTAATTCAGTGGTAAGAAAATTGTTGATAAGACCACACAAGCAGTAAAACACTTTTGTTGTTATTGAGAGGAACAGCTGTAGGCTTGTAGTGTATATTTTCCTTCAAGTGACTATGTTCAAAACAGCTTGTAGGAGGAAAGAAGGTTTTGTCCTGCTAGCCAAGCTCAGGCTCCATATACAAGTCTGTATCGAACGCAGGATCTGCTTTGCACAATTCCTCTGGCTGCCGCCATGCTGCCGTGAAGAAGATAAAGAATGCCAAGGTGACAGGCGCGTGGTCTTTGAAGGAGAATAAAGACGGCAATGTCCTTGCTGATTCTATCAGGAGCAGTCATTCTTTACCTCGCACAGGAGTGAGTGTGGGGGATGGAAGGAGGGGGGAGACAGAAATGGGAGGAAGGAGAGGAGGAGAAAATGGAGGGAGGAGAACGGTTGACATTCCTCCTATATGTAAAACGACGTTAGTCCAACGTGCAGCCTTATCAGGCACCAACTGCTTTTCCACCCCTATCGATCAGTGGTGTTGGGCAATGCAAATTGCTATGACTTGCCCAAGGTATTCTATCATCAATGGAGAGTCATTATCTTCGGCAACAACCAATATTGGATTGTTAAGCCTGGGGATAAGGGGCCTAGCAAAGCCTTCAAACAGTCACTCACCTCTGGGATTGAAGGCTGATGGATGGATAGATCTACTGGGTCTGGTTGCTAGAGGGGTTCCTGAGGCAAACTAGTGCAGCTACTCTCATCTCCCTTGGCCTGGTCGGTCTATCAACACCACTTCAGCCTTGTAGATCCCCTTTGAAACAATTCCTTTTTATTGTGCCTGATGGTGGGAGGGGGGATTTTTTTTGTACTACATCAGCTCGATTAATCAGGGTTGAGGACGGCTTTTCATGTTGAATTGGACCCTCCAGAAATATTTTACAATGAGGCCTATGATGGGGAGATCTATATGGGAAGTTAGAAGGCCTTATGAGTTGAGCCTAACAGGAACCCTAGACATGCTCAGCAAATGCCTTACAGGCAACCTTTAAAATACACTTTAAAAAGACTGATTTGTGAAATATGCATTATACAAAGTATTTTCCACAGTATTATACATAGTATTATCTAGAGTATTATTAGTAGTATTATTATATCAGTGCTGGTATCTCGGTCAGCCATGGAGTATTATTATTAGTATTCTTATATTAGTGCTGGTATCTCGGTCAGCCAAGGAGTATTATTATTAGTATTATTATATTAGTGCTGGTATCTCGGTCAGCCAAGGAGTATTATTATTAGTATTATTATATTAGTGCTGGCATCTCGGTTAGCCATGGAGTATTATTATTAGTATTATTATTAGTATTATTATATTAGTGCTGGTATCTCGGTCAGCCTTGGAGTATTATTATTATTATTATATTAGTGCTGGTATCTCGGTCAGCCATGGAGTAGTATTATTAGTATTATTATATCAGTGCTGGTATCTCGGTCAGCCATTGCAGGTAGCAGCACATACTTTCTGTGTTTCCCATGACTGTAATACCTTCTACAATAAGTTTATTCTCCCAAAAGTATTTTGTCTGCACCTGACATCGACTAGCCTCTATTCACTATAGCAGTACTTGTATTTTGAAGTATGAAGGTGCTTTAAATGGATGACCTAGAAACGCTGTCTCTGTATTGAAAAATGGGGGCCCATTTAATAAGGTGCTCATTCTCACATTGTAGGTCTAAGCTACTCATGCCCTGTATTGAATAAATCATGGATTTCTGAAGGCACTTGTGGGAAGAAATGATAGTGTTTCAGGATGTTCACGCACACAGAAATAAAAAAGGAATAAAACATGAACATCGGCTGCCATTCCATTCCATTTAGGTTTTGACAGCCTAAGTTGTGCCTCTTCACTTCTATTATCAATGACGGCACAGATTCCTGGTTAGACTAGGATAGATATTGATGTTGTTCGAAAAGACAACTCCGTATTTGCGTAGGTGCACTTTGCTGTAAAAACACATGCTGCACTAATTGTTCCCGTGGCCAATGGGGAACACCATACATTTAGCATCTTGCCAATTGCATTTAGCATCTTGCTAATTTCTAAAACAAAATATTACTTTGCTTGCGTAATAATTCTTTAACATAACGCTAGGAACATTTCCAACAGCCTGTGAGTTGCGCACGGTGTCATTCACAAGAAATAGTGTGTGTTCTCAAGAACGTGACACCAATAAGGGGATCTAAATTGTAATTAGCTAGCATACATCATTGACTGCAATGTTCGCTGTCCGGGATCTGGAATCAACCTGGCTGTCTGCTGTCCACGGTTCTCTTGTACTTAACAGGTTGCCCCACCACTGGCAGTAGATTACCTATTTTGGGACTTGAGGGAGCCAGGGAGAACATGACATGGAGGCCAGCATGTGGAGATGGGTATGCCGGATGCTATTTCCACAGGGTTAGATATGTGGACAGGGTTCCATATCCACTCAGTCACTGCTGGCTTACCTGAGATTAACTGTACTTCTGGTCAAGGCTGGTGGCATTAGCAAGCCACAACTCAAAAGAACTCTGGCCCAAAACTAGAGGGCAGAAAAGTGGCCTCCGTTATACTGGCCCTCGACCTTGTAGTACCCAGCCTGTCTTTATATACTCAGTGTTGTCATAGGCCTAACGCCATCATAGACATGCATTTGTATAAAAGTGCATGTTAACTGGTAAATCGTTCTTGATGCTAACTTACTGTGTTATTAAAATGCATTAAGTGGTGGATTTCATTTGTTTGTTAGTTTCCACATTTTTGGTCCAAACACAGGTTTGTGTAGATACAGAATTCAAAATGTTTCTACTTGAAATGGTCAGTATTATTGCTTGTGCTGTGTGTGTGTGTATGTTTTGGCATGTGTGCCTGTGTGTGTAATACCTCATGTTTTTAATGGGAAGTCTGTAGGGTTGGGGATGACCTGTAATTACAGTCAGCTGGGAAATAATTACAAGTCTTACATTCCAGACACAAACCCGCCAAGCACTCGTTTTGACATTGCATGCAAGGCTGCATTGAATACACAAAATACAAGCCAGTTTGGGAAAGATAATAGTGTGTTATTTCTGGGGGAAAGATAATTGTGTGTTATTTTTCAATTTGTGATACTGTATTTATCATTCTTTTAGCAGGGTCTTTCCAAATATTCAAGCCCTCATTCTCTCAAGGGTTCTGTGTGGTGTCACATGACATGCTAGAAAGTAAACACTAATCTTTAACTTTGTCAAATCCACTGAGACTGAGTGGGGTTGTTGGATTCTTATTCTTGATGCTTTGGTTGCATGAACTTTCGTCAATCACGTGAGTTAAACAGGTCATAATGTTGAAAAAGATTACCGCAGGGTTAACTTTTTCGGCAGCAGATGTACAGTTGTAAATATATATATATATATATATATTTATATATATTAGCCTAAAATATTTTCTACTCCCCCAAGTCCATTTTAAGAATAGCATCTTCTGCTTTTAAGGGGAGACAGATGAACAGCCTTGCTCTCGGTCAGAATGCCAAGCTGTATTCCCCAGATCACTGTTAAAGTGGGAGTTGAAGAAATCATTGCAGACTTGGAAGGTCAAGATGGATGAACTCCCTGATTTTAGCTGGGATGGAGAAATATGTCAATAAAATAGTCCAAAATACTCGCTCCACTGTGGTTTCACAGAATGTGGATTTGTTAGTGCAATCACATAACAACCCATTACAACGCAGTCATGTGTTGCTATACTGAATTTCCATTTTAGTCCTAGAGAATATTGATGAGTGTTTAAGTTACATAGTTAGATAAAGATAGAGATTGTATTCATGAACATATCATGTATGGCCGTTGGCAGGGTTATTCTATATTTTCAGACATACGATGCATTGCGCTTTCCTCCTGGAATGTCCTTGAGAGAAAAAGGTTGCCTTAACTTGGGATGTGAAATTTTAATATGCTTACCCTTAGTTTCTGGACCATTTGCGAAATCCGGCTTAGCAGAACGTTTTCAGGATACAACAAGACAGGACTGTCGACATGTTCAATTGAGAACGACGGTGCAGTGAATCAAATTAAAGATCTAGCTCTCGGGCATTGATTGCTTTCGTCTCTTCCTGTCCTCTTTTTTTTCTACACACCCAGCGAAGAGCGAAAAGAGCTGCTTGAAGCACAGGCTGCCAACGCTTTACGAAGCCCAGAACTGTCTCAATCGTATGTGCCTGGAGAGCATCGTGTCCGAGGCGCAGAGCGCGCTGCGTTTTTCGGGACTTGTCTAAAAGCGTCAAGAAATGGTGGATACATTCTGTTGAAATGACTAAATCACTTCAAAGGTTTTTCACAAACTGGGATATGTCATTACTGTTATTTCCAGCGCGAAGCCGTCTTCTTGGAATCTATTGTTGATAATCTGTCATCTTTCATATGACTTGGATTCATATCAACGCTAATCTGGTTTGACACAAAGATCCACTGTTTTTCCTTTTTCTGGAACAAGGAACCTGTTTTTAGGACTGTTCTCGGAGCATTAATAGTTTCTGCGTGTGATTGAACTTTCAAGAAAATGAGAAATACCTGAATAATGAAAATATCACTTATGGTTTAACAGATTTTGTCGCTGCAGACGAAACAACGCGTAGTAAAGATTTATTGTTTGAGCAGGTTGGTTCGCTGTCTTTCTTGCTCCGCTGTATTTTACACGGCCGTCTGCTCCTGGACGAATTTCTATTGCGTAGCATATTCCCGAAATGGATTTATTTCTATAGGCTACGACTCAGTCGAATGGTTTTGTGTACCTATATCGAATTTCTTCCGCCAATGGTTCTTTGCTCGAAGGAAATTGCAACTAATTTTTAACGGTAAGGTTATGCATTTCGATAATTTCCTTATTGCCTGTCTTTTCGCCTGTTTGCTCTATGTATATTTACTGTATCGTAAATACATTGTTATTGCGTACATTATTGCTTTTGCCGAATTACGGAATGGCTAGATGTCCGTATCGTATTTATGCATCTGATTCAGGTTTTCGCGCATATTCTCTGAATAACGGCTATGCTCAGTGTAGTCCGTTGTATTCTGTTAGTATATATTACATTTCCAGAGCCGTGTAGTTTTTTAGACCACGTATTTTGTATACTTGTGCATTTTGGGTTAGCCTTTGTCAACTTAATTTTTGTAATTCTATTTGTAAGCCTCGTTGTTTCAAACAACCTATAATAAATTAATCTCACGACTTTGACACAATTTTAAGGTTGCCCTATGTCTGGCACCAAGTACCACAGGAGGATCTGTTTAATTAGTTTTTATCCCCAATGCACGCAATAATCTGGACGTTCAAGGTTATATCAAAACGTCTTTAAATGTGACCCAAAGGCGCAGAGAAGCTGTATGAGCGCTTACCACTCCGACATTCTAGGGCGGTCTTTTGGCTTGTTTGTAAGGATTATTTTCGTGTTTTTCAAAAATGAGCCCTAAAAGCCATTCCTGCTGTTTGGTCTGTCTATAAGTAACCATGTAGTCAACCAACCTCATGTTTTTATGGCTTATTTTATCCAATTTAAGGTTATCGCAAATGAAAATAACCCTATCATAGTTTTCATTAGGATATCTCTTGCTGTATGTCTATGAAATAGCTTTTGACACACTCTTTTATATTATCTGTTTTCATTTTAATAGTATGTTGTTGTAACCTACAGTTTACATATTACTACCATATAAATATGTTTGTTTATATACTCACCTGTGTGTGATATATATATATATATATATATATAGATAGATATGCATATAAAGATATATATATGTGTATATCTTTCATCTATCAGTATGTCCATCCATGTATGTGTGTATATATACACACTTATATATATACACATACATATATATACACATACATATACATATATATACACATACATGGATGGACCGATAGATATCTCCAAACTAGAAATGTGCTTGCATTTTAAGCAGGTGAGATAAAACGCTGCTATAATTGGTAAATTAGTGTGAAAATAGTTGGTCTGGAGTTCCACAGGCTCACTGGCCTTAACTTTGAGGAGGTTATTTGTTAATTTATTCTAAACTAGGTGAAAAGGTATTTGCGTGGTGGTTTCTCTAAGTGGATAGCTTGCCTTGTACTTTTTAACAACAATACGAAAATCCTGTCTCATTTCCGTACGTGCTCATACGGTGGTCATAGTGTTGTCTTTTTGCCTTGTAGCAAATGTGTATTTAAAAGGTACATTATTGCTTCAGAAACAATTACGCACTGCCTCCACTACCTCCCTAATACCATGAATATAACACAGTGCTAGGGAACCCACTGCCTCCACTACCTCACTAATACCATGAATATAACACAGTGCTAGGGAACCCACTGCCTCCACTACCTCCCTTATACCTTCACTATAACACAGTGACAGGGAACCCACTGCCTCCACTACCTCCCAAATACTTTGACTATAACACAGTGCCAGGGAACCCACTGCCTCTACCACCTCCCTTTAAAAAAGATCTATATTTCTCCATTTCCTTAAACCAAATCTTTAATCTACTGCAGATGCAGCTTCGGAATGAGCTTGCAAAAAGCTCTCCTTATTCATATCTTCAAAAGCCCATTTATCTCCAGCGGAAAGCTGATAAGAAAGAGGCCTGCTTGGCAAGGCTGATAAGAGGGTGAAAAATCCTCCAGCTATTTGTTATGTAGTTCAGGCTAATCACAGCTAGCTTGGGGAGACATGACCAACCTTGCATCATGAGCCTAATGCCCCCTCAGACTCGGGAAGGAGGGGATAGAGAAATATTAAAAGCAGATTTGTGTTGGATTTAATGTGAGGATTTAAAAGCAATAGGGAAACATGAATCATCGGGGTGTAGGGAGAAACGTTAAAGATATAACTGTTGAAATACAATGCAATGATCATATTTGTGACAATGAGGCCTGTAAAGTCTTAATGCAATGAACCGCTATCATACAAAAGCTGATAGAGCAGTTTATCTGTTTGGAGTAGAAATGCCTCTCTGGTCTGCTACACTCTATTGTGACGTTCTGTGAAATATTGAGGGGGAAAAAACGGATGTCAGTGAAACCATTTGTTGATGCATTTGACGTTAAATCTGTGAAAAGCCTTTTGGTTTAAAGAGGTGATAAACTGCTGTAAATCCTCAACTGGAACCTGTCTGGAATGTTGAGCTTAAATCCAAATTGGCTTATTCTGATGCCTGACCTGCCTGCCAGGCTGCCCACTGTGAGGGTAGCCTGGTGAAATATGGTGTCTAGGTAGGTGGGTTACATTGCTGAGTGAAAAACACAGCAACACTTTCACTTCACATTCCTGCTGGAGCCTAGGCTGATTCAAGGCCAGCCCTCCGGCTGTACTGTAGAGAGACTGTTTCTCATCTCTATCCGGCTCTTTATTCCGTTTTTTCTTCTCTTTTTTTTAGTACAGAGTGAGTGGGATCTCTTCTTTTGCTCTTTGAATGTGCAGAATATCTGCAGTTCTTTGACTGCAGTGAAGGATGGTTGGACAGTCTCTTCCAAGTGCTGAAGGTCTGCTTTCTTTCCGGCAGATCCTTTGACACAGCGCCAATACATCACATTTCATCTATAGTACCAATTTATTGTCTGGGCACTTGTGTTAAACCTATTAAGCTTGGTGAATTGCGTCGGTTGTTAAATGCCTTACCTTTGTCTAATTTATAAAGGGAGCTTCATTCTGTGTATTAAATGTAGGACTTTCCCTCACCAACTACTGAGCCTGTTTTCTTAATAGTCTTCTCATATTTTATCTGGAGGATATTTCTAAAAACGTGTGTTACTACTCTATACGAAATCAAACGTAACGTGATCACATTCGTAACCGGAGAGTTAAGCACTCCAGCCCCTGTGTTGATATGGGTTTATGTGTGTGTGATGTGGAATATACAGGCGTCCCCGTGGCTTTTAAGAAGGTCTTAATCCTGGAAAGAGAAGGACCATAAAGCACTTTCTCTGCACCAAAATCAGTGGGAGACATGAAAGAGAGGAAACGTGGAATCCAGGAGCAGCGAGAGAGACGCAGGGTTGGCAAACGCCAATGTAATGTGCGCTGCA